>JAAGKR010011293.1:0-17500 GCA_011419295.1 Clarias macrocephalus
TTCCTATCACACCATCTCTACTTCCTTTTTATGGTTCCATTTATTTCCCCCTCTTTACGCCTTTCCAGGTTTCTTTCTTTATCTCCATCATCTTCCTGCAATCTTTCTTTCCCTTTTCTGAATTTTTTTATTTTATTCATACTTTAGTCTTCCTGTCTTCATGTTCACCAGTTCCTCCTTCTTGATCAGATCTTCAGATCTTCCCCTCATTTTATACTTCATCTCTCCATTGTTTAATTTTTCATCTGTTTTCCTTTTTTAGTCCCGCAATCATTTTCTTATCCCATCTTCCTTTTTCTCTTTTCCCCATTTCTCCTTTTTACCATCACATTCACTACTTCTGTTCATTCCATCCATTTTAGTAGTCGTTCTTTGTTCTTCCACCTTTTACTCTGCTCATGAGTTCTTTTCCTATATATCCCTTTTTAAAAACTATTTTTCTTTCTGTTCTTTTTGTTTTACTTTTTTCCCTCTGCATCTTTCACTTCCTCAGACTCAGACTCCATACGCTCAGGCTTATGGTGTGTGTGTGTGTGTGTGTGTGTGTGTGTGTGTGTGTGTGTGTGTGTGTGTGTGTGCGTGTGCGCTCACATAACACATTTCCATCATATGTAAGTTGACTTTGTTCCTTATGTGCTACCTCAGAATACACACACACACACACACACACACACACGCACGCACGCACGCACGCACACACACACACACACACACACACACACAGTGGTGAGTCATGCTATTGACTGGTGTGTGTCACGATTTTTATGCTAGTTATGAAAGTGTGTGTGTGTGTGTGTGTGTGTGTGTGTGTGTTGTGTGTGTGTGTGTGTGTGTGTGTGTGTGTGTGGTGTTGTTTATAGAGACAGAAAGAAAAAAAAGCAGAGAGACAGAAAGTAAGAAAGTTAGAAATAGCGGTGAAAGGTGAGTGAGAAACAGATAAAAAATTGAAAAAAGAGAAAAGAAAGATAAGAAAGGAAAAGTACGAGAAACTAATTAGAGAGAGAGAGAAAGTAAAGAGTGTAAAACAAAGTTGAAGGAAATGAGGGAAAATGAGAAGAAAGAAGAAGACGAGATAAGTAGAGTATAAACATTGAGACTGACAGACTTGCTACTGTAGCTAGTTAATCCAAGCTAACATTTAGAAGTTTTAACTAAATAAAAAGTTAGAAACATCAAAGTCATGCCTATTAAATAAAGTATACAGTACCAGTCAAAAGTTTATACACAAGTTTGCATTTATTTTCTACATTCTAGAAAAGTACTTATTATTGTTATTTTATTTATTAAATAATACATACGGCATTAGGTAATGAAGTAACAGTCAGTTGTTATTTTAAGATACATGAAGGTCGGCTGTTCTGGATCAGAGAAACACAATGTTGTAAGAACAGTATTGTGTGTCGAGTGTGTGTGTAAACCCCATCGAGCTCCAGGATGAAACTGTCTCTCATGAAGACCTTCCCAGCACAGCGAGACCAAAACTTACTGCTGCAGAGGAGAAGCTCATTTAGAGTCACCAGCCTCAGAAATCACCAATTAACAAGCAGCACCTCAGATTAGAGCCGTTATGAAGCTTCACAGAGCAGAAGTAGCAGATAAACATCTCAATATCAACTGTTCAGAGGAGATTATTGTGTGTTTTTCTTTTGATTGATTGTGTAAAGCTGCTTTGCTACAAGGTCAATTGTTAAAAGCGCTATACAAATAAAATTGAATGGAATTGAATTGAATGTTTTAGATAATCGCCTTCAGTGTTGTTTTACAGTGGAGAAAGAAATAAACATCAGGAACAACCGTGGAGATAGAGGGGGTGTACAAACTTCTGACTGATACTGTAGTGTATATCTAATACACTTACAACCACTAATAAAAAAAACATTAGCTGTTGTTAAAAAAAATAACTGTTTAGCATTAGCATTATTCACACAGGCTAGTTTAGCTACTTTGTAATTTAAAGGTCTTCTGTCATCTTGAAAATGCTAATTTTTCAGAAGAATTTGGATCTATTGCATAATCAGGCTGATTAATTTTACAAGCTCCAAAACCAAATCCAAATCCAAACGGAAGAATGTAATGGACTGTGTGACTGGGATCTTGATCCAGATAGCGTGTTTAATGTAGAAACAAGATGGCGTGTGGCATGAAAGTGAATTAAGTCATGTTTCGTCGGATTTGAAAACTCAAGGGAAAAGAAAAACAGGACAGAACAAACTACTTGATATCTTCTTCGCCAATTTAAACCAAATGTCAGATGGAATCTCGTTATAAACTTCGCTAATCTGGTGATGACAGTAAGGCTGTAACGTTTCTCTCAGCTACATTTGCTAGCATGTTCACTTCCAGGTGGGTCACTTCACTAAAACGTTTGAACCAGTTCATGAAGCACTAGATGTTTGCTCAGGAAAACCTTTTCAAACGCCAGTCTGAAGTCTCTGGAGTCTCCCTCATGGTGGTCGTGTCGTGTGTTTTTGGAGGCTTGGGGAACATGGCTAGCTTTGCTGCTGCTTTCAAAACTACTTCCTTCTTTCCTTTTCGTCCCATTTCAGGCATAAGGGAGAGTTTCTCTTCAAAGCAGTCTGTCTCAAAGCGGCACTGCATGTGCTGGAGATGTAGTTCTGGGGTTTGGAGTGGCCCACTTACCTCATGTCTTCTGTACTCGTCTGTAGAAGTTTCATATCTTGGGGAAAGCATCGAATACTGATGCTACTTTTAATTTGTGCTATTTTAGAACAACCAGCAACAATGCACCTGTGAGGGATTTCTTCTGAGGCAAAACACAATTACCAAATTGCAACCAGGGTACGACTGGATGCCTGAACCCTGTGCCAGGTCACACACCCGATGGTACCATAGGGAATTTTGGAACCATCAATCAGCCTAAAGCACATGTCTTAGGACTGAGGTTTTTAGGAGAAAACCAGAGAACCAGGAGGAAACCCAGCATGTGTGCGATGATTTGGCCAATTTGGTTCACGCCATGCTAACTTTTTTTTATTTTTACGTCAGCCGTTCAGCTTCAGTGAAAAATTTTCAGTGTCTTTTTACTTTACTCATGTTGTGTAAGACTGAGATGAGACAATATGTTTCCTCCAGACACACACACACACACACACACACACACACACACACACACACACACACACACACACACACACACAGGAACCCTTAAGGACTTTTGTCAACGCTGCCGGCTGCTCAGAAACTCGTAATTCTTTTGGCTCAGTCCCCAAATTTCACATAATACTCTTCATCACTTCACACTCCTCCTGACTCACTGTTCAGCAGCGGCGTCAATCACGCTGCCAACCAGCTTCCACTTCCTCCCCCTCATCCTCTTCTTCCTCCTCCACTCGGGATCTCTTTATTTTCCAATATTTTATTCTCTTATCATCTACTTGCAGCCTCACTCTCCTCCTCCCCCTCCTCCTCCTCCTCCGCACCCTCCTCCCCCCCTCCTCCTCCCCCTCCTCCTCCTCCTCCTCCTCCTCCTCCTCCTCATCTTCTCTCTATCTCGTCTCTTTTCATTAAAACGCAGCCCGGGGCCAATTGTGAGCTTAATACATTCGGAGGAGGCGGTTATGAGATGTGTTTATTAAACCACAGAGAAAAGAATGGAGCCTGGAGCACCGCGTGCTAGTTAAAAATGTTAAAATGCTTTTTTAGTTGCATGACTGCACTCAGGAAGAATTTTCTCAGTTATTTGTTGAGTTAGCTTCTGTTAGCCAATTATGTCCATCTTCGGAAAGTGCTAACAATTTTTATTTTAATTTAACTATGTTTCTTACTTCTTTATTAGGTTTTTTCATATTTTGTTTTTTTTTTCCCCTTATTGTAAGAGCACAGGGACCAGGTACTCATAGGATGCCATGTTCCTCTTAATGGAACATTACATTTACTTTCCCAAGTGGAAAATACATTCTGAAGGTATAAACTTTGAAAGTCTGTGTTTTTTTAAGCAGAGGTTGTATTTTTTATAGCATGTAAAAAAAATGTCTGTATTTCAGTCACTCTGTTTTATTTCCATTTTCCTCTGTGACATGTGACTCCAGCCATCCACACCTTTCTGACCAGTGTCACAGAGCTACGTATCATACTCAAAGAAAATCTCTGCCATGTGAATGAGATCACACACTTTAACCCATCACTTTGATTGACATGGGAGACAGAGGAAGCTCCTCCCTTCCAGAGAGCTCGGTCAGTTTATCTCTCTAGGACTCTCTAGTTGAATCTGCCAAAGGTGGGAGTTGAAACTCTTTAAATTAAATTATCAATTTGCTAAGAGTTTCGGAAATACACCAATCAGCCATTACATCAGCACCACCAGCAGGTAAATTGAATAACATTGAATATCTATTATATACCCGTAAACTGGAAAAAACCAAAAACCAGCTCATGTGGTCTGATTCAACAGAAAAAAAAGAAATCAGTACTGGCCATGATATAAAGGCACCAGAACTCCCAGTGCACCACAGCCGGATGTTTATGGGGCTTAGCAGGCAAAGAACACAAGGTCGCCAATCCCAGCCTCCAAACTCCCCAGATCCCAATTTGATCAATAAAGAAACCCAATAGATACAACAGACAGGCAAGTGTGATTTACACCCTGCAGCCCATAGCACCCAAAGGACCTGCCGCTAACGTCCCAGTGCCAGACACCACAGCAGACCCCCAGAGGCCCTGCGGAGTCGCGCCCCAAGGAGCCCAGACAATATTGTGCTCAAAGAAATTGTACAGTTACGGCTGATTGTTGTATAACTAACTGTTTGGTGGAAAATATTTTGGAGACAAACTGCAGTGCGATAGGACAAATAAAAAATTTTCATTGATTTATTTTTTTTTCAACATAAAATTTAATTTGTAGTTTAAGATGATGGTTAAAACAATAAAGCACTAAAGTAAAAGTAAACATAACCGATGTTGGTGGTATAAGTCAGCTGAGGTGTTCTTACCTGACCTGCAGTGAGAACGAGCCACTTGTACACTCGGCAGTGAGAACGTCCCGAACATTACACCCATCTCCACCCGGGTACGGAATCAAACTTCACTGGGATTCTGTGTGTCTCTAACACCAATGGAGCTGCGCTTGTACTGCTGGTTTCTCTTTCCTCCCACTCTTTCTTCTCTATCTCTCTCTCGCTCTCTCTCTCGCTGACCTGTTTCTGACTGCGTTCATCATAACTGTCTTCCTTGAACTCATCACAAATCTCTCCTCTCTCTCTCTCTCTCCCTCCCTCGCTCCCCTGCAATGCCTCTTTTCTCTTTTATCTTCCACTGTTCTCCACCTCTGCCTCTTCTTTTATCCATCGTTTATATAATCGCTTCTATCTTCGGAAAAAAAATTCTCTAAGAGATATTATGTAATGCTAATCCAGGGACATCTTTTTTAGCTTAAGCTTTTATTTCCACCTTGGTTAAAGGTTTATCACGACTATTGATAGAGGTTATAGATTGATTTAGACAGTTCTACATAAAGACAGTGATGCAGCGGCGCTTTAGTGTTAAAGTCTGTCCTTGTCATGTCTACGCACTACTTGAACAGACTAACATCCAAAGCAACGAGTTTCATGCTAATATCACCACCAAAATGCTCACGCTTGCCATCTCATAGATGTAATAATCTCAGTTGCATTGTATAGCTGCATTGCATTGTGGGACTTTGAGTCCGACTATTGTCCCAACATCTGCGCTTCTCTACTATCTTAACACCAGCTTTCTCATTAGTATGATCATAAACATCACTGGAAAACATCAGAGTGACACACAGCAGCTAACCTGAGAAATCGTTCAGTTTAGCTCCAGTTTACAGTATGTGTTTCAGGGGTTCCTTTAAGGAGCAGTAAATCAAGTTCACACATGTCCTTCTCTTTATTCCAATGTAGGTCAAGCAGCAAGTGTGGAACCAGTTAGTAATGAGGTATAAAAACGCCAAAATATTTGGGAAGTTGAAAAAAAAAAAGTGAAGAGGTTTGACAAGATGGCTGTGTAACGTATATATAAAAACATCCACTGAAACCATAAGGGCAGCCAGTTACCCACAAATCTAATTGAGCTTTGATCAAAAGATGAGAATGGGAAGTGAACTGAACTCAGACAGAAAAGGACCAGCAAGAAAGTCAGCAAATCTGCTTTTTCGAGCCTAGACACCATGTGAGGACTAAAACATATTTTCTGGTCTGCTTGAAGTTGTTTTGGACCTTTCGGTCCCTAAAGGTCAGCATTCACATTAATAACTTTATTCCATACCCAAGTTCACTGGCGTTTCCACTCGCCCTGATACAGCAGGTGGCAGTATGCATGTGGTTGGTTTGTCATCCACCAATAAACACTAAGAAGAAGAAGAATGCTCTGGCGGCGAATACCTTCTCTCTATGATGTATCAGCCATACATGTGTTATGGGGAGGCAGCAAGCACTGATGATGTCACTAAACACTGTTTCAGTATGATTAGCTTTCGAGTTGATTCACATCCACGTACAGTACAGAGACAGTTTAGTCAGATCCAAGCCTAGTGTAAGTGTCATTTTACTTTAAAACTGCTCCGGTGTTGGTGGGTTGCCCAAACCCATACTACCATTGCATGCAGTGCTGGTCCTAAACCCAGACAAAATGGGAGGGTTGCGTCAGAAATGCTATTCAACTCAATTGGATTTGTATAGCACTTTACTGTATATTGCAAACACAGTGCAGAAGTGTTCTCACATTTGGTGCTGTGCTGCCCTCTGCTGGTGGAACTACAGATAAACAAATCTACAACATTCGGGTCATTGAAGAGATTATAAATAAAAATATACCGAGTATACCTATTTCAGTTAATAATAATAATAATAATAATAATAATAATAATAATAAAAGGAAAAGTGAACCCTCCCTCCATAAATTATTAATGTTAAATTATATATATATATTCGTTTATTGGAATGTCCTTAGCATCCTCATGGCATTAGCTTGGATGCTAGTTAATCATGTTTAAAAATGTAGTTTAACACTTGAAGTGAAGATTAACGTAAAGTTTCATGATGGAATCTTCCCCGCACACTTGTAGAAAAATTCTGAAACCCCGCCCCCACAGCTTGATGTTCTAAATTACAGCCAGCAGAGGGCAGTATTTCCTAACCTTTCCTCCACTGCTGTGCGTTTGTGCTTGATCTCTGTATTGCTGATAAAAACTTATAATAGTGTTTACACTCATACACTACTACACTAACCAGCCATAACATTATGACCACCTGCCTTATATTGTAGATCTCCACTTTTGCCACCATAACAGTGATGCACTGTGCGGTTTGACCCTTTTCTATCACGACCAGCATGAACCTATTCATTAATTTGATCTACAGGTTTTTAAGATTTTTAAGGTTTTAATTTGATCTAAGAGTTTTTCCACTCTTGCCCTCGGCTTGGTCATCAGGACATCAGGGACAATCTGATCATTTGGATTAAAGCATTTTTTTCACATTTCATAAACATTTCCATATTGTTCTTTTGAATCTGTAAGGCTGCCATGCGACAATAACTATTGTTAAAAGCACGATACAAATAAAAATGAATTGAATTGGTTTTCCTTCTTTGGGTTACTTTTGGTCGGTTCTGACCACTGCAGCCTGAGAACATCCCACAAGAACTACAGTTTTGGAGTTGCTCTGATCCAGTTCTCTAGCCATCACATTCTAGCCCTTGTCAAAGTTGCTCAAATCCTCACACTTGCCCGTCTTTTTCTGCCTCCAACATATCAGCTTTAGGAAAAAAAGGTTCACTTGCTGCCTAATGATAAACCCACTTCCAGCTGCCATTGTGAAGAGATATTGAAATTTGGAGATTTAGAAGATGTAAAGTGTGTGTGTGTGTGTGTGTGTGTGTGTGTGTGTGTGTGTGTGTGTGTGTGTGTGTGTGTTGGTGGTTGTGGGGCTCTCATGCTCAGTGTTAAGTGGGTGGTCATAATGTTATGGTTGATCAGTGTACATTTGATACTTTTTCTTGTGTTCTTGCAGAGCATTTGAAAGGAAATTATTAATTAATTAACCAAATAATTAAATATAAACATCTAACTATGAATTATAATAATGATATTGACCATAATTTTTTTTCTCAAGTGAGTATTATTGCTATTACAGTTAACAGTTTTTATTATTGTTATTATTATCACCACTAGTGTTGTTACTATATTTATTATCAGTGTTACACTGTGGTATATTATTAAAATTTCATTGTTTTTGTTTATTTATTATTTAAATGAGAGGGAAATGGATAGAAAGAGGAATGCAGAGCAGGAGGAGAGAGAGAGAGAGAGAGAGAGAGAAAAGGGGATGAGTTCTGGTAAAAAGATGCAGAGGATAAAAATAACCTGGACGAGGAAGAGGATTATATAAAGAGGGAGGAGAAGTGCTTTAAAAATTAAATGAGAGGACACACACCCTGTCAGCTCTGATCCTATCTAAAATTAGAGAGTGTACATGTGTATATACACACACACACACACACACACACACACACACACACACACACACACACACACACACACACACAAAGAAAAGGAATCCTTCTATCCAGAGACACAACCCAGCTTTTGGTACACAGACAAAAAGGTCTCTGTCTCTCTCACTCATTATCACCCTGTTAAAGAAACCTGTTAAAGACTTGTTGTTAATAATGGGTTGTCTATGGTTTCCATAGCAACCCGTTCATGCACTCTCCAAACAAGCCAAATCCCAGTATCTTAAAAAAAACACTCCTTTTTTGTTTTCACTATTATTGTTTTCACTATTATACTACATTTGTAAAGGTAAGCAAAAACATTTAATCTATTTATAGACACATTTGATTTTATGAAACCTTTACAAAACCAAAAGTTTTTTTTTTTGTTCTCTCTCTCTCACTTCACAGCAGCTGTAAACACTCGTTCCCCCAAATCCTGCCTACTTTCTGTCTTTAGAAAGCAAAGTTTAGTAAAGTTAGAGCTTCACCTCTGATTGTTACAAAGCACCGACACTGGAGACTCCTTCCATAAAAGTTACACAAACATTTTCTTACAAAAAACATGAATCATGGATGAGACATTTCTGCTGTATGAGCGGATAAGGAGGTGAGGACATAAAAATAATATAAACACGCACTGTTCATAGAGATGCTGACATGGAGAACTAATCAACACCTTCTGACCAATAATGATCCCGAACTCGTCTGTGCTTAATTAATATCAGATGAAAATCACTCAGGTTTAAGATTCTCAACTATTATAAGAAATTTATAATGTAAAATAAATTTAAATAAATGATCTGACTGACAATTCGCATACCCACAGCTTTCTACCTTTTAAATAATAAAATAAATACAGTCATGTCTAAAAGTTAGTACCCCCTCCTTTAATTTTTATTTTTAACTATATATATATATAGTTAAAAAAAAAATATATATATATATATAGTATATTGGTCTCAGTATTAGGAAAATACTACGTCAGAAGAGGAACAACATATAACTCTTTTCACTGCGCTATTATTTATTATAAAAACAAAAACAAATGGCCAGTGAAAGTACCCGCTTACTTCCACAGGGTTTAAGAGGGTAAGTTGCAGCCAGGTGTTGCTAATCATCAGCCCTTGATTAATTACAGACCTCTATAAAAACAAAGTTTGGATAGTTTTGCTGGTCTGGAGCATGCAGGTGTGTGTTAACACAATGCCAAGAGAGAAAGACATAAGCTTTGGTCTTTGAGAAGAAATTGTGGAATTGTTGCTGCACATCAGTCTGGAACAGGTTAGAAAACCATTTCCAAACAATTTTGAGTTCCACATTCTACAGTGACAAAGTGCAAAGCATTCAACAGTTCCCAATCTTCCCAGGTGTGGATGTCCTTGCTGTGGTCTGCACAAAGAAACGCTCAGCAAGAGCTACATCTCAGATTCTACAGGCCTCACTGAGCATGTTAAATGTGAAAGTCCATGACAGCACAATTAGAAGACGACTGGACAAGTACGGTTTCCTCGAAAGGGTTGCCAGGAGAAACCGCTTCTATCTAAAAAGAACATCCCTCATACACACTGTAAAGAATTGTGGTGGATGATCTGGGCTTGTTTTTGCAGCCAGGGAACCTATATGTATGTAGTTTTCAAGGGTCAAATTTGAAGCCATCTGCACTGTAAAAAGTCCAACTAGATAAATATTGAATTGATAAATATTGTATTGTTGGCCCAACTTCTGCAAAATTCAAATCAAATTCAAATTCAATATTTCTTGTCACATACACAGTGCGATATGCAGTGAAATGCTTGAACGACTGGCCGTGACCTTAAAATAAAAATTAATTATGGAATAAAATAAGAAATAGAATTTAGAGAAATTTAGCTATAGAAAGACATAGTTATTAAAAATAGAACACAAAATATAAAAATATAAAATATAGAAAAACTCAATATAGTCATTTGAATTATAGAAAAACTATAGAAAAGCCTAAGCTGTAAACTTGTTGTAAATGTAAGTGTACACATTATGTACATTGAGGGGATACTGTATGTACAGTACATGGTAGAGTTAAATAGGAATATGTTTATAAACAGGAATGTCCACAGAATGTTACAGTGGTATTTGATTCAACATTGTGTTTTTGAAAACTTTGGGTACACAAACTGAATAAATTATAAAAATATCAAGTTGATCCAGAAATGTACCTTCATTGTGGAGCAATCACGCGACTTTATGAAACCGCACCTCCGTCTCTCCCTGCTGCACTAAAGAGGTGAAGATGGCCGTTTTGTGGACTCTTTATTCTGGGTAATTATTATTATTTGTATGAAATAAAATATGTTTCAGTCAGCTTACAGGTCTTTTAGACAGTTAACGTTATATATGTGATGCGGGTGTGTTTCCTCTTATCGCTATACTGAGGCACCCTGACATTACTTAGCTTAGCTACCGTTAGGCTTTATGTCACTCTACAGAAGTTAGCTAACTGTTCATAACTGTATCTATCTTTTCCCCCACTTTGCCCTGACTTTTCCCCAGCAACAGCGTCCTGCGCCACCCAGCACACACGGCCATGCAAGCAACCAGCTAACGAAAATAAATAAATAAATAAATAACAGTTAAGGAGACACAACGCTTCAGTACTGCTTCAGAGTCGCTAATGCTCATCTACGACTGTTACATCTGTTAACTTATCCATATAAAAAGTGAATTGCTAATGCTTAGGACAGCTAATGCTCAGGCGAAATTAGGTCAGGCAACAGGACAAAAGTCCAGACCTCAACTTAACTGAAACGCTGTGGCAGGACCTTGAGTTTGTATTTGCTATAATACGACCCGCTGTGATCACATGATTTTCATTATGCTTTTACATACAAAAACATGAAATTAATTGAGGGGGGCACTAACTTTTGTGAATAAAAGCCTGTTTCATTCTGAAAAATCATTCTGAAGATTTAAAAAATCTTTTTAAATAGGCACAAACATGCTTTCCTCATATTCATGCCTCTCATCACTCATGCAGCAGTTCTGCTCGTCATACCAGCCGGACCAAAATGGAAGGATGGAGTGAGGGAGAAGGACTGAGAGCAACGAGCCAGTGTGTGAATGGCATTGCTAATGGTACTTTTGCATAATTATCGCTGAAACTTATTTGCCGCTGTGTACATGTTCCACCACCGAACAGAGAAATGACCCAGACCCAGAAAAAAAACCCCAGAGCTGCTGCTTTAGATAGAAGAGAAAAAGAAAAAAGGAGAGAGTGAGAGCGGGTCAGGGTTGGATTTTTGCTTTTATTCTCTGAGGATGATTTTTCTGATTTCTCCTGGTCTGCCAGTACCCACCCACGTACCCAGTGAATCGGTGTTTCGGCATGGGACGGTGAGCACACAACACGTTGGAGCTGTGAAAACGGTGTTGCTAGGCAACTAGGAAACTCAGTCACCAAGTGTTAACTAGCTACTGAGTGAACTTATGACTGAAATGATTTAGCTACTGTAGCTAACAACACAGCAAGAGCAGAAAATGGAACGACGCCTTGAGGAATGGCAACATCGTCATCAGATGTGATGGAAAATGACTAACAAAATGCACCTTCACCTGCCACACGGCTGAAGATCTGCTGATTTGCGATGCCTCTTTACTCTCACACCACAGATATTTAACAAATAATACAAGTTTAATTTAAGAAATGACACTTTTCCCCCAAAGATTTCATCCATTTATAGTTGGTATGACTGCAGTGCAAAACAATCACACTATATATTCTAAGTACTTCAACAGCGTTCAACATAGTTAACTTCAATACATTTAAAGACATGGACTCTGAATACTTGGAAAAGTAATAATAGACTCAGGGTTTTACCAAAATGACCTGGGCCTCCTGACTGCTCCAAAGAAAACATGGAGAAGCTCTGTCTAGTCTGGACAGTTTGGACGCAATCAAGCTTTTCAAGAACTTGTGCCAGGAGCCTCAGAAGAATGACAGAAGCAGTTTTGATCCATAATATTTCTAACTTGCTCACAAAACCACAATTTTTGGAACACATAAACTCTCCGCGTGATGACAAAGAAATGGCTAAGTAGATTTACTGCCCACTGAACAAGCTAGTTATGTGCACCACTTACATTACAAACAGTTGTTCCTTGTTCCACCAGCCACACTGTTTCGCTCTAAGAAGACAACACGATCATAAAAAGACTCCTCCTCAGACAAGGTACACTAACACTGGAGACTCCTTCCACCCAGAAAGGATCATCAGAACAACAATCATACATGGCATATTTACTATAGAAGCAACAGAGTCTTCGAACATGTACACGATCATAAACCTGTATTACAATCAGATCTGCTGTTATAGGAAATGAATCAACAGTTTCTGACCCATAAGGCTCCAGTGTAGATAATAAAACAGTGTCTTGTTGTTGAAGTGGAATCTGTTGATCTGCACACTCACTCCACCAGGGTTGGCAAAGTTGTGAACGTGTAAATGAGCATCATTTTTTTCTAGCTTTGTGCTACCATGGCAACCACGAGCAACGCTAAAAAGGGATGACATCAAGGCTGATTCAATAAGCTGTTCGATATTCAAGTGCTCACACCTGTCATGGGAGACGTCATAAATATGTACTGCTGTGATTCTTATGCGTGAATAAGTGATAATTATTCACCCTGGGATTTTAGTTAGCCTAATTGCCAGGTCTGTGATTAAGAGATAAAGTGGTGTGCACCAATTCATGCGGCAGGAGCGGAGTTATTATTATCCTGCCGAGAATAATAATTGTTGTCCCGTCTTAAAGAGAAAAGAGGAGACGTCTGTGGGTGGAGGATTTTGGAAGTGTAATTTCAGTCCTGGGTTTATTAATCCCGGGTTGATGATAAGCGAGCATCAGTGATGTATTTGTGTGTGTGTGTGTGTGTGTGTGTGTGTGTGTGTGTGTGTGTTTAAACACATAATATATGAGGATTCTGAGTAACAAGACGCTTCGGACACAAGCAAACACCTTCTCTCGCCTTAATGCTTCAGCAATATTTTTGCTTACACAGTGGATGAAGCCCTTTTGTCCTAAACGTCCGAACATTTATTTCCTACACAGCAGTTTCTTTATAACGATCCCATGTATTTGTCTTTGTACAATACGGTGCAAAAAAGTCCTGACCCTCATCTTTCTTCTTATTTTGCTTCCAAATAGCCAGAATTGCTTGTATTTTTGTGTAGTCTCAGGGAATCATGCTCCAGGCTTCCTGAAGGACTTTTTTGGTGCCTATTTTTGGCAGATTTTTGTCTCTCATTATTTTCAGTCCGGGCCCAGTAGTGTAGCTGAGCAGTTTCAGAGGAACGTGTTTTGTTTGTTTCGCCACACAGTGAATCGTTCAGGCATAATGTTTTTTAAACTTAAGGCATGAACCAGCGAGAAACAGGTGAAGGTGATGAGAGATGATCAGGAGGTGATTAGTATAGTGGTGATGCTGAACGCTGACTGGCTGAAACAGACGAGAGGGGAAATGAGGTCGCAGCTGAGGCTGTTACATAAGCAACCAGGTTGTATCTTTAGAAACTTTGCAGCCTGTCGCAGTAAAACATCTGTTTAACCTCTGCTTTAGTTTAATCGACATCATATAATTTCATTTAATATGAAGATCCAGGCTTTTGCGCAGTACTATAGTATACATATGTACAAAAATATGTGTTTAGTAAGTATATAAATATTCACTCTTTGTTTTTCATGTTTTATATAAAGATTTGTTGTTAGTCTTTTGGCTCCTCCAATTAAGGGGTCTTTATTTATTGAACTTGGATTTTACAGGGATTACACAATACATAATAAATCTAATTGCAATATCCCATAATATGAATAAATAAACAAAATATACTGCAAAATTATTCGCAAATGATCAGGTTGTGTTTTGGAGAATATAACTGAACACACAGACGACCATCAGAAGAACAAATCAAGAATCTAAAATATTCCGAGTGGCGCAGTGGTAAAGTTCTCGCCCTATCATCCGGAGGTCGCCAGTTCGATTCCCGGGTGATGCTGTAACCTCTCGCAGCTGGAGGTCTAGAGGGAGCTGATTGGCCGAGCTGATCTCAGAGGGGAGGGATGAGAGGTACTTAGTGCCCCTCCCACATTAATCTCTCTTGCCACAATAAATCTTTATTTTTTCTTCACGTTTGCCCCATGTGGGATTAACATTAGGTGATGTGATGAGTTTCCAGAAGGAACTTTACCTTCCTGATCAATACGCTTTGTTAGAATTCTCTCTCCTGTCTTTGCTCCAGACTTTCAACCCTGCGTCTATAAATAAAATAAAGCTTATAACCAATCAGAGATGAGACTAATTTGGAAGATGGGAAACCAAACCTAACCTCAAAGTTGAAGGAAAATACGTCTTCACAGGAAGCGTCACCACTTTGCACATGCTTAAAAAGTTCTATTCAGTCGCCTGCTAAAACTCACATCTTATCCGATCAGTATCCATATTGGAATCTCTAATCAGAATGATTCCAATCGGGCCAAAGAGATAATGAAGTCTGCCCAAGACGCTACCACCACCATGCTGCACTGCACTGGCAGGGAACTCTCTCGAAAACACATTCACAGGGTTAAATACCGTAGTAAGTGTCTCACACCACACTGCTATGGAGCTCTGGTTTCTGATTGGCCGAGCAGTTGATTAATTTGTGATCACAAAAACAAAAAACTAAATTTTTTTTCTACATGCATAGTTTTAAGAATCATCACTTCATCATTACAGACTGTTTTCTTGTAGAGGAGATTCAAGTCATTTTCAGTTGAAGTCATTTTCAGTTCTTGTGGAGGAAATTTCACGAGAGTAATTAAGGCGATGTGTATATAAAACTGTTTCTGCTGAGTGTGAAACGGCTCTAATTTACTGCACAGAGGCTGAGGGATGAATGTTCTCCGTGTTCTGTAACTCACTTCTTCACTTCTTCACTTCTTCAAGTGCCTGTAGAAGTTGTTCCTCACATACTGTAACTGCTCTTTAAACCTGGAGTTTAATGACGACGAAGCTCTGCTGTGGCTTTAGCACGGTGATGAGGATCTGGTTTGCTTGGCATCGGGAACACACACTGGTCTGTTAGTGAAAGTCTGAGAAACTTCTGCATGCTGAGCAACGATCTAATGCATTATTCAGTTCTGCTGAGGTGCAGAAAACACACACACACACACACACACACACACACACACACACACACGGAAAAATATTTTTCCTACAGCACTGTTTGGTTTTTCTAATTGGTTTAAAATGTGCTGGTTAATTTTCTGTAGTAGTTTTATTTTATGAGTGGTGTTCAAGTCGAACAGGGACTTTCCGGCAAATAAAGGCATAAAAGTGACTGACATTTACAGACGACTTCAAGTACGGTACAGTGATGAGACTCTTAGCAGCAGTAAAACATTCGAACAGTGCAAATGTTTTAAAGAAGGCCGTACATCCGTGCATGATGATCCCGGCTACGGTGGCTCGGCTGATCCTTGAAAATCGATGCCGACGACTTACGGGAGAGACGCATCTGTCTGTGTGAACTGTACACACACTCATTCACCAACACCACTTGCACGTTACAGGAACTCGGCTGGGATTTATCACCACGTCCCCGTACAGTCCTGACCTCGCTCCAAGACATTTCCGCAAAAAGTTCCTGGGACGCCGGCGTTTCAGATGGAAAGCGTTTCAGATGTAAAGCGTTTCAGATGGAAAGCGTTTCAGATGGAAAGCGTTTCAGATGGAAAGCGTTTCAGATGGAAAGCGTTTCAGATGGAAAGCGTTTCAGATGGAAAGCAGGCGGTCCGATCATGACTCTGCATACTGAGAAAACGTTCTACATTGATGGTGTCCATGCACTAGTGAAACACTGGGATATGTGCATTAGTGTAGCAGGAGATTAAAAAGGGAGATTTCACAAAAGTCCCACTTGGACTTGAACACCCCTCATACTATGCTGTTTCTAATAAACTTACATTTTCTCTAAGGAGTGTTTCTGTAACCTGTTTGGAAGGAGTCTCCAGTGTCAGAGGTCAAACTCGAACCTCTCCACCATCTTCAGTACAGGGGACTTTACACATCTTTCATATTTCTTGGTAAAACGACAAACTGAGGGTTTATTATTTTTTTTGCTTTAATGATTCGAATAGAGAGAAAGAAAGATAGAACAACTGTTTATACAGTCATGTGAAAAAATTATGACACCCTACGAAAATCTGGGTATTTTTTAAACATTTTTTAATGTATGGATATTTAATCTCAATGTAAACAAAACTGAGAGATTGAAGTAATATAGTTAAACAATTCAAATTGAACAAAATACTTTTCAAGATCTTCTGTAAATTTAATTCTACAAAATGCATGTTATAACTAAGGAATAAGTTAGGAATGAGTTACCCCTTAATAGCTAGTGTTACTCCATTTGACTCGGCCATTCCAGTCCGTGGTTGATTTACTGGTCTGTTTTGGGTCATTGTCATGTTGCACGGTCCAGTTCCGCTTCAGCTTTAATTTCCTGATAGATGGTCTCACATGTTCCTCAAGCACCCTCTGATACACAGTAGAATTCGTGGTGGATTCTATGATGGTGAGCTGGCCAGGTCCTGCTGCAGCCAAGCAGCCCCAAACCATCACACTTCCACCTCCACAGTTGCTTCACAGCTGGTATGAGGTTCTTTTCCTGGAAGGCTGTCCTTGGTTCACGCCAAACATGTCCTCGGTTCTGGGGTCCAAAAAATTCAGTTTTGGACTCATCTGCTCAAAGAACATTATTCCAGAAGTCCTGGTCTTTGTCAACACTCTCTCTGACTAACTTCAGTCTGGCCTTGATGTTTCTCTTAGAGATCAAAGGTTTCCTCCTTGCACACCTCCCGTGGAAGTTAAACTTGTGCAGCCTCTTTCTAATTGTAGAGGCACTTTCACATCAACAGTAGCCAGAGCCTGCTGTAGGTCCCGTGATGACATTTTAGGGTTTCTGGTTACCGTCTCTTTTAGCATCTTGCGGTCTGCTCTTGGGGTGAACTTGCTGGG
>JAAGKR010011295.1:0-18857 GCA_011419295.1 Clarias macrocephalus
CACACATACTCACACATACTCACACATACTCACACATACTCGCACACATACTCGCACACATACTCGCACACATACTCACACACATACTCACACACACTCGCACACATACTCACACACACTCACACACATACTCGCACACATACTCACACACATACTCGCACATACTTGCACACATACTCACACACATACTCGCACACACTCACACACATACTCACACATACTCGCACACATACTGACACACATACTCGCACACATACTCGCACACATACTCGCACATACTCACACACATACTCACACACATACTCACACACATACTCACACACATACTCACACACATACTCGCACACATACTCACACACAACTCGCACATACTTGCACACATACTCAAACACATACTTGTACATACTTGCACACATACTCACACATACTCGCACACATACTCACACACAACTCGCACATACTTGCACACATACTCAAACACATACTTGTACATACTTGCACACATACTCACACATACTCACACACATACTCACACACATACTCGCATAATACTCACACATACTTGCACACATACTCACACACATACTCACACACATACTCACACATACTCACACATACTCACACACATACTCACACATACTCACACATACTGACACACATACTCACACACAACTCACACATACTGACACACATACTCACACACAACTCGCACACATACTCGCACACATACTCACACATACTGAGACACATACTCGCACACACTCGCACACATACTCGCACACATACTCACACACATACTCACACATACTGATACACATACTCGCACACATACTCGCACATACTCACACACATACTCACACATACTCGCACACACTCACACACATACTCACACATACTCGCACACACTCGCACACATACTTGCACACATACTCACACACATACTCACACACACTCGCACACATACTCACACACATACTCGCACATACTTCACACACTCACACACATACTCACACACATACTCGCACACATACTCACACACATACTCGCACATACTCACTCATACTCACACACATACTCACACATACTCACACACATACTCAAACACACTCGCACACATACTCACACACATACTCACACACATACTTGCACATACTCACACATACTCACATACTCACACATACTCACACACATACTCACACACATACTTGCACATACTCACACATACTCACACATACTCATACACATACTCACACATACTCACACACATACTCACACACATACTCACACACATACTCACACATACTCATACACACACTCGCACACACACTCACACACATATCCACACATACTCACACACATACTCAAACACATACTTACACATACTCACACATACTCACACATACTCATACACATACTCACACATACTCACACACATACTCACACACATACTCACACACATACTCACACATACTCATACACACACTCGCACACACACTCACACACATATCCACACATACTTACACACACATACTCAAACATATACTTACACACATACTCACACATACTTACACACACATACTCACACATACTGACACACATACTCACACATACTGACACACATACTCGCACACATACTCGCACACATATTCGCACACATACTCACACACATACTTACACACACACTACTCACACAGAAGGCAAACACCGGATCTGTATAAGCAGCTCAGCCATAAAACAGTGACCCACTTCAGGCAGAACAGATATAATCACAGTTTTAAAAGAAACTGGTGAGTCATTAAACTCTGTCATATACAGTATACTTAAGTACTAAAGTTAACTTTTAGCATCATGATTATCATCATCATCGGTGACTCAGGATCTGCCTTTTCCTGGTTCTGCCTTTTCTGAGTAGGTGTGCCTGGTTAACGGGCATCCAGTTCAGCACTCGCAATACACTCTAGAGTCTAACTGGAGTGTGAGTGGGTAGTGTTTAGGCGCTGTACTTACAGTATAGAACTTTAGATTATAATTAAAGCAGAAATTTAAACTTTCTAAAGATTTGCTCCTCGAATCAGGACAAACATCTCATGTACTCAGACATCTGTGACTTCGACAAGGTCCCATATGTGACTGTTTCTTTAACACAGTAAAAGAAACAATGAGCTCCTGCTGAGCCATGCCCCCCCACTGAACAGCAGAGCTGAGCAATAGGCCAGGGGAGGGGCTTTTCTTATATGAGGTCACACTAGGGAGAAATATAATTGGCTTGTTTAAGTCTCGGCCAATACACACATTAAAAATGAATAAAAAGTAGAGTAAAGTTTTTTTTCTTCATTTCTTTTTGTTTTGTTTGCACACTGGAGACCCGCCTGAATGTCTTTTGTCCCCTTTAAGGCCGCTTCATGCGTGTCTATGGCAGTCCACAGAACAAATAGGAACCGACGACGGTTTTAGCTGCCTTTATAGCTGTTTTATCGTCTGTCCTTCAAGAGCTCTAGCGCCACCTAAAGGGTGAATTATGAGAGCAATACACTCCAGTGCAACACTATATAAACTGTTATTCTATGTTCCTCTGGTTGGTCATTTTTTTATCCCTTTATTTTTATAAATAATTTCAATAATTTGTGTGAAAGTCAGTCATGACCATTACAGGATGTTGCTATAGCAGCGGTTTACTTTGTACCCAGTGGATTGAACGACTGTCCACGTCACTGAGACAGTAGCCGTACACACTGATCAGACTTAGGTTAGACAGGTCTGCTTCACTGTGTGAGATATTCAGGCCGAACTTCATATATGAGTGAGGGTCCAGATGGATCCAGTGGATACCTAGTAAAGTATTTAACAAATTAGTAAAACAAATATGTCAAACCAGTATATGATTTATCAAAAAGAAGGTCAGCTGTTTTTTACTTGTTCTGCAATAAATTTTATTTACTCTTTATAAAGTATGTATAAAACAAGTTTAAAAAAAAGTCTATGTTCATGTAAGAGTCCATGACTCCCTGACTCAGTAATTTTCTAATCCCAGTGATTTTTCTTTTGTTTCTCCTAATGTCGTCTCTTATTTGCTCTTCTGTCCAGCTGGCGGCTCTGCTCCCTGCGCAGCAGCAGTTGTTGCTCCAGCAGGCTCAGGCGCAGCTCCTGGCCGCCGCAGTGCAGCAGACCAGCGCAGCTCACGCAGCCGTCGCAGCCAGTCAGCAGCAGGCTAATCAGGTTCTAGCACAAGTTCAGCCACAAGGCAAGACGGAGCAGAGTCCTGTTCATGCTCCGCCACCACTTGCCCTATCACAGCCCATCCAGCTCACTGCACAGGTACAGCTCGACTGGGTCTCAGGAGAAACAAAGGGTAATGACATTAGAATGTTTACTGAAATAAAAAATGATCAACATAATTATCCCTTTAGGATATTCAGCAGCTGTTGCAGCTGCAGCAGCTGGTGCTGATGCCAAGTCACCCCCTGCAGTCTCCTGCCCAGTTCCTGTTACCCCAGGCACAAGCCCAGCAGAGCCAGCAGGGTGGTGAGCAACTCACACACACACATGAACATTTAGCAACGTTCATTTATTTACTCAAAGAATGAACAGTTTTGTTCTTATTATTCATGTCATGTTGTCCATTCCATCATGCAGGTCTGCTTTCAACACAAAATTTGATTTCACTACCTCAGCAAAGTCCTGGATCTCTCCTCACCACGCCTCCCAGACTGAGCTTGCAAACTCAGGTACACAAGTTCCTCTCCAAACTAACATTCTTTTACATGAAAGCTGAAGTCATGTAGTTTCTTTTGGGATCTTTGAGAAGCACCATTTACAGCGCCTTGCAAAAGTGTTCGTAGCTCGTTAACTATTCCACATTTTGTCATGGTACAACCACAAATGTAAATGTATTTTATTGGGATTTTATGTGACAGACCAAGTGGAAGGAAATGATATTTGGAAAGTGTGGCTGATACCCCTAACTAAAATCCAATGGAACCAATTACCTTTAGAAGTCACCCAATTAGTAAACAGAGTCCACCTGTGTGTAATTGTCCTGCTGGAAGGTGAACCAGCACCTCAGTCTCCTTTGCAGTTTTAGCAGATTCTAACAGGTTTTCCTTCTGTCCCTGCTGAAAAAAAGCATCCCCACAACATGATGCCTCCACCACCACCTTTCAGGGTGAGGATGGTGTGTTCCAGGTGATGTGCACTGGTAGTTTTCCGATTTAATGCTTTGAATTTAGGCCAAAAGGTTCAGCTGTGTTCCCCACCTGGCTTGTCGCAAAACAGAACTTCTTTCAACAATGGCTTTCTTCTTGCCACTCTTCCATAAAGGCCAGATTTGTGGAGTGCACGACTAATAGTGGTCCTGTGGACAGGTTCTACCACCAGAGCTGTGGATCTTCTCCCGAGTTACAGTAGGCCTCTTGGCTGCGTCTCTGATTAATGCTCTCCTTGCCCAGCCTGTTTAGGTGGATGGCCATGTCTTGGTAGGTTTTTGAGTTGTACCGTACCTTTTCCCATGTTCGGATGATGGACTGAACAGTGTTCCTTGAGATTGTGATAGATTTACAGAACAGCTGTATTTATACTGAGATTAAATTACACTCAGTTGGACTCTATTTACTAATTAAGTGTTTAAGTGTCTGATTTTAGTTAGGGGCATAATTGCCTATCACATGAAATCCCCAAAAATACATTTACGATTGTGGTTATAAAGTGACAAAATGTGGAAAAGTTTAATGGGTTTGAAGACATCTGCAAGACACTGTAGAAATGCGTAACTATTTTACTGGGGCGGAAAGTTTCATATTGATTTGAGAGAAGAAGGCTAATGAGACTGTGTGTTGCGTATGCTGTAGCGTCATCATGATGCCAGGCCGTGCTCATTACAAAGGGAGAAGGGGAGGGAAAGCGGCGTGACCCCATCAGGAGCTGCACCTATGAGCTTGGCTGGCACGGTGACCTCACACAGCGAGGAGCCAAGCGATCTGGAGGAGCTGGAGCAGTTCGCGCGAACCTTCAAACAAAGGAGGATAAAGCTTGGCTTCACCCAGGTGTGTGTCTATGTGTGTTTGTGTCCGGGTATTTATACCGTACACGAGTGTGTTACGTTAACATTGACGTCTGTGTGTTTGTAGGGTGATGTAGGAATGGCCATGGGGAAGCTCTATGGCAACGACTTCAGTCAGACCACCATCTCCCGCTTCGAGGCTCTCAACCTCAGCTTCAAGAACATGTGCAAGCTCAAGCCACTGCTGGAGAAATGGCTCAGTGATGCAGGTGTGCGTTTAAGCATTTAAGCATAGGTGAGTATCTAGAATGCTTAATATAAACCTTCTTCATGTGCTGTGTGTGTGTTTATGCGTGTAGAAACCATGGCAATAGACAGCATGCTGCCCAGCCCTAGCTCACTGTCGTCTCCGATGTTGGGCTTTGAGGGGCTGCCGGGACGCCGCAGGAAGAAGCGCACCAGCATTGAGACCAACATCCGCGCGGCTCTGGAGCGCAACTTCATTACGGTGAGAGTGTATATAGACCCAGACCAATCATAAACAGGCTTTAGCTGTCATATTTTTATCAACCCTATTGTTTTTTTCCCCACAAACATAAAATATGCATTTGCAATAATAAATACAATTGCTTATGTGTTATATAAGGTGTAATTAGTTTATCCCGCTAGTAGCAACATGGATTTATGGGCGTTCTGCAAAATTAGAGAAAGATGCGGAAACTTTAGTTTGCGCACGAGCAGTGAGCGTATGTAGGACGGATTCACAGGTAGGATGAATTTATAGAACAACCGCTGAAGACCTGATTGGGTCAAACGGAGTCATGTGATTATCGTTTCTGCGTCTGATTGGTGAAACGCTAGATGGGATAAATGGATAGAAAAGTAGTGGAGCCGATTGTCACGGAGTCAGAGTAGCGTTTCTTCTTCACAAATCTACTCAAGTAAAAGTAAAAAAGTCTGGTGCAGTAAAACTATTCATAGACGTAATTTTTTTTCAAAAAGTTACTCAAGTAAATGTAACGGAGTAAGTGTAACTCGTTACTACCCACCTCTGGTTCTCAGGTGTAACCGAGTCACATTGACATCCTTAGCCTTCAGCGATATAATAGTTTCAACTCGACCGAGAGCTGGAGAAGGCTAGGTTAGCTGTTAGCCGCTAATAAACTTAACCCGTTTAGATCTAATCCACCAGAAGATGTAGTTCCACGTCACTGAAATGCTCCAGCTCACAAGACTTTTGTACACCAATAAAATGATGAGGAGGGCTTTGCTTCTTTGGCTTTAAAATCTACAAGATAAGTGAAATGAAGTTCTAAATGTTTTCTTTCGCACTGCAGAACCAGAAGCCTACATCGGAGGAGATCCTTTTGATGGCTGAGCAGCTTAACATGGAAAAAGAAGTGATCCGTGTGTGGTTCTGCAACCGCCGTCAGAAAGAGAAACGCATCAACCCCTCGAGCACCACCCCACCCCTGCCCAGCCAGCCTGCCCCGCCTGCAGCACACAAACCCCCTTGCTACAGTGCACACATGGTACGACCCATGAACCATCGCACTCATTAATCTAACGGGTGCAAGAGAGATTGCCCCAAACTATGCAATCTCCACTAGGTAGCATCCTAAATATTCCAGACACCTATGGTGCAGCGTGTTATTATGTACGATGGCAGTCTGTAATGTAGCCAGACTGTTGAATCATGATCACTCAATACCTATGAGAATGAGGACTTGAAGACTTTGATGATGTGGTGTAACATGAATTAATTATTAACCCCAACTTAATTTTTTTTAACCATATGGCTGGTTCTCGTTCTCGTTCCAAACTATCGCTTTAACCTAGAGAATCAACGAGAGCCAGAGCATGGGCTGAATAGTCGAGAACTACTTCACTATATATAAGGTGTCCACAGTATGTATACAATTCTTCATGTTTCTCTCTCTCACTGTCGAACGTCCTCTCCAGATGTCCAGTCAGGGGTTGGTCCAGGCCACCACTTCAAGTCTCAGTGTGACAGGTAAAAGCCTCACTCTGAAATGTGCAGAATTGTTGAAAGAAGTCTTTATCAGTGAGATTTATTCTCTTTAACGTTCTCCCTGCAGCTGTAAGTTCCGCCCCCTCTGCTGCCTGCCCTCCTATCCCCATTGTCCATGCATCGCTGAGCTCCGCCCCACCGTCGGTGACTTCTCCATCTCTCAGCACAGCAAGCCCCAGCCCCACTGGGTAAACGCATAACTTCACACATCTTTATATCGCTTTTATTTCTATTTATTATTATATGTAGTGTTTATATAGAGGGACGTTCTATGGACACACACCTGCTCAAAGTGTTCTTTACACTGGTTTATTAGAACATCTGGATTAAAACCATCCTGAGATAAAACATAAATTAGACAAAGCCAGGTTTTTCCCTGCACCAAGCAAGATTAGATTCTTATTAATTATACAGTGAGGAGCAATCATGGTGAAGTTGGTTGACCTTCCTAAAATTAGAAAAAAGCCAGAAGGCAACTAAAAAGAACTGCAGGATGACCTGAAAACAGCATGAGCAACAGTGTCACTGAGAACAGCAAGCGGTGACCCGGACCACGATCATCTCTATTCCTATATTTTATACTAAACTCCTCATTCTGCAGGGTTAAAATTATTTACACAAATGGTCTGACAAAACCACAACAGAACTCCTGTTTACTTTTGAAGGAATAATGATGTGCGTATGAGCCTGAGAACACCAGCGTACCCACGGTGAAGCCTGGTGCTGGGAGCTACTTCCCTGGAGTCCTGGAGTGTTGCACTCCACTGGAGGATATACAAACGGATTGATAGATTGGAGAATTTGATCATATTGACATTTTAATATTAGTTGGTCTAATGTAACATTTCAGTAGAGCACATTTTATCGAAAATCCCCAAATTCTATTGAAAATATGTCATGCTGAACCTGATTGAGCTATCTCTACCATTTGGTTGAAGTATGCTATGCTAAAAAAATCCAATGGATGTCACAGTGTCTTAAAAAGTAGCCTTTTAACATTTTAAATAAAGCCAGCATTTTGGTGGCTTATGGTTGTTTTTTTTATTTTATTTTTTTATTGTATTGATACTTTTAGCATGAAGCATTATCTTGCTCTATATTGGTGTTTCTAATTCTTTTTTTTTCCTTTTCATTTAAATATATATTTGTTTATGATTATAAATACATAGTTTAATGTACACTTTTATAGGACCAAAGACATCATGTGTGGACATCTAAGGTAAATATATGCACAGGAGAATAAATAACTAAATATTTTCTGTAATTGTATTCAAAATCTAGATTCATTCTTGAATAGTCAAGGATTTTCTCCAGTCAAGGAGCTCCGGATTCCCCCGAGCTGCTTTATCCAACATCCACGTACATGCATCAGTTTATTTATTTATTTCATAGTGAAATTTAAATCTTCTCCTCATGTCTAGTGGATGTAACAATTGTCATAAAAACCCAAGACATTTCTTTATCGGTGTGTTCAGACTGATGGAGAATGTGATGCTGAAAAATTCAGTTCCAAATTGTTACCTGCTGAATAACAAACGGCTGTGTGATAAAAATAATGGCTCTCTCTGGAATGATTCTACATTTTGATATTGTGGGGTTTCATAATTCCTTGCATTTCCCTACATGTATAAATGTGTGTGTGTGTGTGTGTGTGTGTGTGTGTGTGTGTGTGTGTGTGTGTGTGTGTGTGTTTGCATGTACGTGTGTACGTATAAATGTGACTATACACATTCCAGGAACTCGATGATGGGTGTAAGCACAAGCATGAACCAGGCTCTCATCAGCAGCCACCCGCTGGCTACGATACAAGGTTTGTGAATGAGGGAGGAAAAGGGGGAGGGATAGAACAAGGAAAACAGATGTTTCAATATCAGAGCATTTGTTGTTTTCATCTAAAAGTTTAAGTTTCATTTAAAAGTTAATCATTGTACAAGTGTTAGAGAACGCACGGGATATAAATATTGATATCATCATGGCTTCTGTATCACTGGATTGTTCCCTTATTTGTGTGTGTTTGTATGATGTGGGTTTCTCTTATTCATTTAAAGTGTCTCCTATTTTCCACTGTCTCATCTGTTGAGAGGGAAAAGCTTTTGTTAGCTTCTGTCCCAGATCCTTTTGATTAGGTTTTGAGGTTTTTTTTACAAATTGCTTTTGGTCAAATTTCTCGATGTTTTGTGTAACATCACATCACCTAATAACTGAGGAATTGGCTACACATTACCCACAAAATGGAACGATGCTTTATTACAACTCCACTACAAACTGAGCCACACACTTATGCAATAACTACAAAGTCATTGGCCTGGAAGCTGCCTAGATCCATGTGACTATAAAAGCTCTGAACCTACAGCTGACCTCTGTAATAAACCTCCCCATAAGCAGGGTATTCGACCGATACTCTGTCTATTAGAGCAAACTATTTAGTAGTTTAGTGCGCAGGGTTTGATTTCGGCATTTTACCAGCTTTGCGGTCTTTACGAAAGCTCCAGTAATGACAGCTCAAAGCTCTATCTGGTGACACTCAACAAGAAATTGGGGATACTTCCAGGCTCCACAATCCATTCTAAAGGGGCATGAGCCACCCACAAACCAACCACTTTCAAATATTTCAAGCAGGGTCGAAAGTTTTTGAACCACGATGCAACCTCCTAATGAACCGCAATTATTTGTCACCTGTACCTTACAGCACGGTGAATTTTTTTTTTTTTCTGCATATACCAGGAATAGGAAGCTGAAGTCAGAGCACAGGTCAGCCAGGATACAGCGCCCCCTGGAGCAGATAAGGTTAAGAGCTCAAGGGCTGAACAGTGGCAGCTTGTCAGTGCTGGGGCATAAACCCCTGATCTTCCCATCAGTAACTCAGTAACCCACAGCCGTAACCGTTTGAGCCACCACTGCCCAAGTTCAGGAACTCGGGAAATCGCCCCAAAGTGTATGATCATTTTATTAAATAGCAAAAAAGTAATTCTGTAACAGATTACATTTCATAATGCAGTGTAACTTAATTATCTGACTATCTGAATTATGAGAATTCCGAATGAAACAAAAGTCCAGGTCCTGCTGAGGGTCTGAGGGGTCAGGATTTTGCTCCAAAAAACCCCAGGGTAACTGAGCCCTAGGATTAGTAATACGTGGTAATAGCAAACAACACCACAAGGTGGCGCTTCCTTTTATTTGTTTTAGACCACAACTGAATGCGTGTACAAGAGAAGTATTTTTGCTACGATGCCGCTCTAATTAGTTAGCTTGCTGAGCTTATTCTCCTTACTAACAAGCACTGCAGCATGTGCAGCACTATTCTACAGTTCATATATACAGTTGAAACCAGATATTTACATACACGTCAGAAAAAAACACAAAACCTTTTTTTTCTTCACTGTCAAACATTAATTGATAAATATTTACATATTTTTTGCATTTGTTAAATTTACATACGCTTCCTTATTTTTTGGTATAATTGCCCCGAAACTGTTTCACTTGTGCCGAATGCTCCAGGTATCCTTCCGCAAGCTTTCTACAATACTTTTGGCCCACTCCTCTTGACAGAACTGGTGTAGGCCCATTTGCTTGCACTCGCCGTTTCAGTGCCGCCCACAAATTTTCTGTGTGACTGAGATCAGGGCTTTGTGATGGCGCACCACTACCTTGACTTTGTTGTCCTTAAGCCACTTTGGAGGTACGCTTGGGGTCATTGTCCATTTGGAGGACCCATTTGCGGCCAAGCTTTAACTTCCTGGCTGATGTCTTCAGATGTTGCTTCACTATATCCAGAGCATTTTCTTTTCTCATGATGCCATCTATTTTGTGAAGTGCACCAGTCCCTTCTGCAGCAAAGCAGCCCCACAACATTACACTTCACAGTTGGGATGGTGTTCTGAGGCTTCAAAGCTCCGCCCTTTTTCCTCCAAATATACCGTTTATCATTGTGGCCGAACAGTTCAATTTTGGTCAGACCACAGGACTTGTATCCAGAAAGTAAGATTTTTGTCCCCATGTGCAGTTGCAAACTGTAGTCTGGCTTTTCTTTGTTGTGGTTTTGAAGTGATGACTTTGTCTCTGTTTTTTCAACTTGCGTATTATTGTCTGAACGGATGAGCGTGGGACCTTCAGGCATCTGGAAATTGCACTTAAGAATGAGTCACACTTGTGAAGTCCAGAATTCTTCTCCTGATGTCTTGATTGATTTCTCTTGATTTTCCCATGATGTCAAAGAAAGAGGCTCTGTGTTTGAGGTGTGCCTTTATATGAATCCACAGGTGTACCACCAATGAACTCAAATGGAATCTTTGCCAAATCTTTAATGGGACGCATCTCATCGAGTCATCTCGCAGAGTCATTCATTCATTTTCTACTGGGCATGCGCAAAGCATCGCAAGACCTCCACGAATTGTTCGTTCTTTTGTCACGTGACTCCCATAGACTCTATGCAGTGCAAGAGATTCAAAGGAGCGAACGACTCAGACTAGAAGACATGGTGGTGAGCTGCTCATTCTGTTCATAATATGTCCTCAGCTGCACTGTAATATTTTCATTACTGGAACTCTGCCCAAAACTTGTGTATGTAGAACGAAATGAACTAAGTGACTCAAAAAAGATTCGTTCATTTTGATGGACGAGATTCAAAGAACCGAGTCACTAAAATGATTCAAACTTCCCATCACTACTTGACAGAGGGTATGGGGTGTTTGTTTTAGACAGACGCTGTGTCTTGGCGGTCTTGTGTCTTGGCAAACCATATTTGTTCAGTCTTCTTCTAATTGTGCCGTCATGAACTTTAAAATTGAACATGCTCAGTGAGGCCTGTAGGGTCTGAGATGTAACTTTTGGGCTTTTGTGTATTTCTCTGAGCATTGCACAGTCTGACCTTGGGGTGAATGACACTGGATGTCCACTGCTGGTCAGATTGGCAACTGCTGTAAATGTTTTACACTTTTTTTCCTCACTGGAGAGTGTTGAACTTGTTTGAAATCTCTTTCCTGATTGATGTGCAGCAACAATTGTTTCTCTAAGACCATTTCTTTTGTCTTTCCCTCTTGGCATTGTGTTACACACAACTGAATGCTCCAGACCAGCAAACTGACAAAAGCTGATGATCGATTAATCAAGTCTGATGATTAGCAGCACCTGCCTGCAACTAACCCACTTAAATCTTATGGAAGCACTAATGGGGTACTTAATATTGATCACATTTCTTAACCTTCATTTTTGTTAAATAAATAATAGCACAGCGAATTAATACAAAATTGGTTGTTTTTTCCTAATATTGAGACGCACTATGATCAGAGGATTTTTATTATATCTTTACAAACTTTGTAAATTTTTACACTCGCCCCAAATATTTTTATTTAAAAAAAATTTGTTGACTCTTTAAAAGTTTGGATGTTGGCTAATTGCCGTTCCCCAAAAAAATCCCCATGTGGGAATAAATACAATGGTCATCATTGGCCTCCAGAGTTTCTAGTTGGACTACAGAGGTTCCTAGATGGATAGATTGCTGAAATTTAATAAAGACATACAGTATATCGAGCAGACGTTAATAAGACGGTGGCAGCTTTATTGCAATTATAGGCATGGCATTAAGCTTTCCTATCTCAGGTTAAGAAACATATTTGGATTGTGTATGATAATTTTTTTTTTCTTTTTCACAGCGCTGGCTGCCAGGGGAGGCCATATGCCCATTTCAGCTTTAGAGAGCGGCAGTCAGATGTTCCTGGGTGGAACCGCAGGTCCAGGGGTGGGACTATGTTCCTCCATCTTTCTTAACCGCCCCACTTTGTTGCCCCTGCCCACAGGCACCGGGGCAGGATTGCTCAGTGCAGCACGTGCATGTTCACCTTCCAGTGTCAGCCACATGAGCCCGGACTCCTGCTCCGCCTCGCTGTGCTCGAGCCCTGCATCCTACTGCTCGTTCAGTGAAGCCTCGCCACCACCACTGGGAGGGGCGATGGCTGAGTGACGCCCCTTCCATGGCGAATGTGAGGAGTCAGATGCAGCTGAGACAAAAAACGCAAGCCATCTCTCACTCCAGTCTATTTTTCTCTCCTCCTGTCCTTTTCCTAAAATACCAAAAATATCCTGAACAAGAGAAGAATGAGTACGAAAACATGAAGATGGAAGCGGGATGGATGAAGAAAGAAATGTATCGGTCAGTATGTTTTATACGACAGAGCTGCTGAGCTTCTTTTGTTGGCCATAAACAATAATGTATCCTTTAACTAAAAATGAAAAAAAAACACACACACACACAGCTGAAGATAAAGGTAAGCTCGAGCCCAGTGTGGCAGTGGATAAATGGAAGGAAGGAAGGAGGGAAGGAAGGATATTTGACTGCCGTCTGTGGATAAAACCAAAAAATATATATATCTTGAGAAAAAAGACTCAATAACAAAACATGCCAAAATTGCCAAAAACCAAAACACCAAAAACTGAAACCAAAAAAAATAAATAATAATAATAATCGGAAAGAAAAGCTTTACGTAAAAGACCTGAAAACAACCTGACTCGTCCAGGATCATGTCATCAGCTCCACATGTACAGGTTCTCCATTTTTTCCCTTCTTTATTTAATTTTATTGACATTTACATCTTTTCTCAATCTACCTCTACCATAAGTTTGATAGAGCTACTCAGTTAGAGATGGAAATTATTCCTGTTCTTTTCAAATCATCATTATTTTACTGTGTAACCATCGTCTGCATCGGCGGCCCGGTGAGCCGAGTGTTCGTTCCAACACTGTAAACCCTTCAGCATCCTGATTCCACCTCAGACTCATTCTCTCCGTCTCTTGATACCAAAGCATTCGTCTGTCCTTGTGGCATCAGCGAGCAGACGTTCAGACGAGACCACCTCAGATACGTCCGAAGAAAAACACACAATCGACATCGCAATGCTAAAACACTGATGCTTCCTCGTGAATCCTCTCTTTCGTGTGTGTGTGTGTGTGTTTGTGTGTGTTGGAAAGAGGAAAAAAGGGGGTCGAATCGAGAAAAACTAGCATGCCAGTGTGTAAGATGGAGAAGTTCTATACACACTCTCTAAAAGGCCTTCGAGAACAAAGCATCACTAGTGTTGATTTTTTTTTTCTTTTTACTTTTTTTAACACAAGGAACAAAGCAAAACCAAAAAGAAAGAAGAAAAAAAAAAACAGATTTAAGGCTGAGTGCACAAAATGAAAACTGGGCACCAGAGAAAAAGAGAAATCAATTCAATGCAATGAGCAAACCTGAGGAGGATGAAGAGGACGCGCTGATCCTTGGTTAGCGCCGAGCGACGTGCTAGCTCCACGCTCTTCTCCTCCTACCTCTGTTCCTACACGTCATATTTGACATTGTTGTTAGGGGTTTTTTTTCCCTCAGATTTCTGAGGAATATTTATTGACCTCACTGAACTGAAGTTAAAATACATACGGTATATATTTTGTTTTATTGCCCTCTTTTCTTGCTTTATATGTTGATGCTCGATGACCTTGTCTTATTCTTTCTATTTTGGGGATGATTAGGATAACGTGTTCCTATTTTGATATGTTGTTTTGATCTTAAAGTGGGGAGTTTAAACTATTACTGTGAAAATGTAGCTTCCAAGTTTATCGAGAATGTTGTAAAAAAAAAAAACCAAAAAAAAAAAAAAAACCAACAAAAGCGAAACCTTTTTGTAATACTTAAAATGAGCCAAATAGCAGCCAAACCAATGAAGAGTGGATAAAGGGAGGCAGTTAACTACCTGCACTGGTGCTCAGAGAGATTGTAGGTGTGTACTGAAGAACGCCTGTTGATTTCTGTGTGTGTGTGTGTGTGTGTGTGTGTGTGTGTGTGTGTGTGTGTGTGTGTGTGTGTGTAAGAAAATTATTCTCCAGCATACAAACCAAACTGAAATGAACCAGTTGTCCTACTCACCTTCCGCCCCCTCGTCTCACCAGAGCACAGTGAGTGACTCGACACCGTCTCAGTAAAGACATGAGAACAAATTCACCGAGAAACCAATGATTAAGCTCTAGCAAGTTGAGTGGGTGGGAGTGGCTAAATTCAACTGTATATATACATACAGTTGATATACAGTACACATCTAGAGGGAATGTACCTGTTAGTGTTTCAATAGATTTTGTAGGAAAGAAGTGAACTTATTGCTAACATAAAAAGGCTGTGAAGAAAAAACAAAAAAAAACATATAAAATGATGATGATGATGATGATGATGACGATGACTTCAGACCAAAAACAGTTTTGTGTGATGATTTGTATGGTAGTATTTTTTTTTCTTTATGTATTAATGATTTATTTACATAACTATAATGCAAACTGGACGGATATGAAGCGACTTTAGGAACAAAATGTTAGTCCCTTATGTAATTGCAGTTCTGTGGACATTGGATAAGTTAAACACGCCAATCCCCTACCACCAAGTCCCCTGGTGATGGAATGATTTGGTATTGCTGTTAAATACCACACTGTTCCATGGCCTTTACACTTTTTCTTATGATCCCATTGGTTTGGCATTGGCTAACCATCTGTATCACCTTAGCTAAGGCATTGTGAGAAGGGTGCTCAATCATATGACTGCTGGGAAAAGTACATGGCATGGTCGCTGCCCAGGTGCTAATGATGCAGACCTCCTGAAACCCATAATAAGGAGACTCCATGCATGACATAGTAGAAGCTGGGTGTCCGGCATGTCTGTTGGTTAAAGTGATGGTGTCTACCCTTCAGGCTTTGCTTAGATAGGTGGACAGTATAGTGTCACACAATGCATATGGTGTAAGGAGAGAACTGGACATAGTATAGATGGCTCAACTGGTCCCCTTTCCTGGAAGTCAATAACAAACAATTGTGGGTGGTGTGACGGTGGATTCACATTTCATACAAACTTCCATAGTTTCATTGGTTGTGTAAAGCTGCTTTGCGACAATGACAATTCTTAAAAACGCTATACAAATAAAATTGAATTGAATTGAATTGACAGGATAAATCCTGCATCATCTGACCACAACCAGCACATGCAGGGAAGATTTATATCTTCTATCATTTTTGTACAAGTGATTCCCAGCAAAAACGTGTTCCTCAGAGGAATCCATTTCAAGCATTTCCAGATGACCGAGGCACCATTTGCATTTCTGGTATGTTGTAGTCAAACCCATAACCACAAATACCCTGGCTGAGGAGAACTCTGCGGCCTGATTGATGAATTCTCTGTAATGATGGCAGAATCAGTGACAGAGGTCATGCAGTAAGCATCCAGAAAGTTGCCCTTTCATATGTCAATTACCAACCCTGTAGGTGGAGGCTAATCTGTCCTTCCTCGAAGATACATTACCTTACAACCTTGTCTTTTTGAGGTGCTGCTTATTCTGCACCACAGAGCAACATGATACACTCAAGGTGTATGCTGTCTGCCCTCTTTCGCATCCATGAGCTCGCATTAGACCAAGATAAGCTAATGTTGTGTTTTTTAAACACATCAGCCTCCCAGAATTTTCCTTCATTTAAATTACATATAGGGCTTTTTGCATTACTGCTCAATCTGACATTTAATAGTTAAATACAATGTAATTCGGTCAGCTTATGATAAGTTCTCAGCATGTGCTTGAAGGTATATGCTCCTAGTGGTTATGGTGGTGAAATGTTACTGAGATATTTATAGAATCTTTTAAAACAGAACAGTTGTAAGTGCCACTGATCCATGAAGTGTCTTCTGAGGCCAGTGCTTTAAACCAAACCAACCAAAGCAGACCAACCAAACCAAACCAATCAAACCTAATAAATGAAACCAACCAAACCGAACCAAACTGATTATACCAAACCAAAGAAAACTGACTAAACCAAACTAAACCAGACCCAACCAATCAAATCACACTAAACCAAAACAAACAAAACCAAAACCAACGCAACCTGACCCGACCCAACTAAATCCAATCAAACCAAAAGAACCAAACCATGTTCAACCCAACCAACCAAACCACACCACACCCCACCAAATTCAACCCAACATAACATAACATAACATAACATAACATAACATAACATAACATAACATAACCGGGTCAACCAACCAAAACAAACCAGAGCAAACTTACAAAAGCCAACCAACTAAACTTAACCAAAGCAAACTAATGAAACCAAATCAAGCCAAACAAAACCAACCAAACCAAACCAAACCACATCACACCAAACCAAACTCAACCCAACCTAACCTACCATAACATATCCTAACCTAACCAGAGCAAACTTACAAAAGCCAACCAACTCAACTTAAACAAAGCAAACTAATGAAACCAAACCAAACCAAACCCAAACAAAACAAACCAAGCCAAACAAAACCAAACAAACGAAACCAAAGAACCAAACCAAACCAAAATTACCAAATGCAACTAACCAAACCAACCAAACTCAAACAAACCAAAACAGTCAAATGAAGAAACGTGACTAAACAAAGATGTAGGTACCCGACTCCGCAAGTCATACCTCATGTAAAATACCAAAAAGACAGATTTGGAGCATACATGTTACCCAGGAGATGGATAATATTAAAAATATAAATTTGGCCAAACATGTTGCCTTGACTACAGAAAACTCCCCCATAAGTCATGCACTGATTTCCAGGTGCTCAGTTACTTATAAAGGTTCCAATTTTACTTTAGTTTGATTGTTTTTTAATGCAGTTATAGAGTAATGCATTTTATTTCATTTAATGCAACCCCTTACTACCATTGCACCAACAGCAGTTTCTCTTACAAAATCTGTCATGTGCCAATTATGTACATATAACTGTACATGGACATAATAATGTACACACACAATTGTGCCAGTTAGTCCACAACTCATTTTTTATCTTTTAAAGCCAAGATAACCGTTATATTCGCTCTTATTTTTAACACTGTGTATGTCTATTTGTGTGTGTGTGTGTGTGTGTGTGTGTGTGTGTATGTGTGTGTGTGTGGAAAACATAGAGTGATACCAAAGTTAAACACCTATGATAGATGATGTCACAGACACATGTACACATACACAGCTTTTCGTTAATAATCTGCATCACAAACCACTTTGTTTTCCACATTACCATTTATTTATGTATTTATTTATTTAATAAATATAATGACAGGAATGTATCCTATCCTATATACCTACCAAAGTGCATAAAACATTTTATATTATTTGCTTAACTTTCAACATATTTTGTATCTTTCCAAACGAATAGAGGGCGTAGTTACACTGATAAACAGGGGCGTCTCTTACACTCTTTTAAGATTACACATGTAAAATCAAACACACACAAACACACATACACGCTTTTTCAAATTACTTACAAAAGGATTGTAATGAAAAGCAGCATAGAACAAAGACTTTCTTCTCCATTGTGTTGCTTTAGAAAAAGTCTGTACAATTTCAGTCTTTTCTTTTCCTTTGTGTTTTACAATACAGCTTTAATCCAAAGGTATTTTGAGGGCAGCAAAGATACTTATATATATATATATATATAAAAAAACTCACAACTGAAAACCAAAGAGTTTCACCCTTACACTTTCGTCACATTTTTTACGAAACAAGCATAACTTTTCATTGTTCACTTTTTTTTTATTTCCAGAAAACTGTGCTCATGAGATACGCTGATATTGGTAGATATGGACTTTAACGATGGTCTCTTTGTATATTCTACGATATGTTTTTCCTGCTCCTTGTCTGTGTTCTCTTTCCCTTAGCTCAGAGTCACTCCATGGAGATTGTAAACTCATTTTGGATTTTGTTCAGAACTGTTGAACTGTCCGTTACATCGCTGTCTGTGTGCCTGTTGTATAGGGTGAGGATGGGGGGGGGGGGGGGGGTAAGTCGGGGGGGGGG
>JAAGKR010011296.1:0-19845 GCA_011419295.1 Clarias macrocephalus
TTTTTTTTTTCCTTTAGGCCATTCAGAAACAACGCTGCATGAAGGTGGATCTTTTGGCTGGAGTTCCATAAGCCAGGTGGTCCGAGTCTTTTGGCATGCACACCTTTCCCGAAGGCTGTTGGCAGACCCTGAACAAGTGTCCGATTGATAAACAGACAGCTGAGTTCTAGTGCAGGGACCTGCGTGGGACAAAGGGCGTGAACACACCGAGCGCACCTTGATCCTGTCCTTTTTGTTTGGAGAGCGTGGTGCTCTATTTTACGCTTTTGCTCGATGCGCAGGAGTGGGATAAAGAGCTTTCTCTTGCATTGAGCTTTTCATGTTTTGGCTCGAATACTTAGCAAGGCTGCCACATTCCTTTGGCATGTCTTCTCTGGTGTATTCTGTGTTTTTTTGTTGTTGTTGTTTTGTTGTTTCTTATTATGCCCTTTGGGTTGTCCATCCATCTGTCCATCTGTTTGTGTGTCTGCCTTATTAGATCTTAAAAACAAGTGGTTAGAGTTTCGTAGGATTTATAAGGATTTGTGTTTATTGTAACAGCACATGAACTATCTAGATTATGAAACTGATCCTGAACATGGTCAACGTCAAGTGTATTTATTAAAGGTCATATGAATTATACTCTTTTTAACAGGTTTTTTTATAAGCCTTAGAGCTCTCCAAAATGTGTGTGTTAATGTTCCAGCTGAAGTACAATCCTGCATCCTGGCTGCTTGATTTTTTTTCTTTCTTTATAAACGTTCTGTTTCAGTACCAGCAGTTTTAAATACATTGCTCCCAAACATCCCTTTGTGGAAATGATTTTCCAAACAAAAAATCTGAATTCAGGATAACGGCAAAGCTGTGCAGAGATGGTTTATGAGGTCACAATAGGATGACCTTCAAGTCTTCTTGTTTTGTAGATGTTTGAGCAAAAACCCTTTATGTCAAGTAAATCTTTGTAGGAATTTATTTTCTAAACTTTTTTGAATTATTGTAATTTAGTTCATGTTTTGAATGAAACTAACACATGCCATGTTTCTGTTCCCTCTGTCATTCTTTCTCTGACTTTATCTTTCCCTCTTCCCTAAAATTCTCTCTCTCTCTCTCTCTCTCAGGTGCAATAACCGTACGCAGTGTGTGGTCGTCGCCGGCTCAGACGTCTTTCCCGATCCTTGCCCAGGAACGTACAAGTACCTGGAGATTCAGTATGAGTGTGTGCCATACAGTGAGTACACTTAGTGTGCGCGCTCACACACGCACACCCACACACACCCACACACTCCAATGCTCACACACACGCACTTACAAGCACAGCATCATTCCCACCCCTCACACCCCTCGTCCAGTCACCGATGCGCACCACCCCTCCCATATCCTACCCAGACCCCACCTAACCCCTGAGGCAGTACCATTTACTTACACTCACTCAGTCAGTCAGTCACTCACTCACTCGCTCACTCACACACACATACACACACATGCCTGCACACACAAACATGCACACACACACACACACAGACACACTTGCACACACTCACAAGTGCACTCGCTCACTCGAACGCGCGTACCTGCACTCAAACACACACTCAGACGGACGGACGGACACCTTCTCCTCCTCTTGCTCTTTCTCTCTCTCTCTCTGCTTACACTTGCACACACTTACACACACCTAACACACTCACACACATGCTCACATGCATTCACACCACTAAACCCTTTTTCTCCATCAACAGTGCAATGCTCCAGAAACTGAGGGGAGATTTTCACATTGGCAGGATGCTCCACCACACACACACACACACACACACACACACACACACACACACATAGACACACACACATGGGAATGTACACTTCTATATATGGCAGTTCTATATTTCAATATATGTAAATTTTTTAAGAAGAAATTAACAGCATTCTAAGTTACCGCTTTTGTTAGCCAGTTAGCATGAGTTAACCTGACAGGAATTTACATAAAATTCATAAAAGTGGATACGCTACACTCCTAACATGTGCTAGCTAGATAACATAGGCTTACCTAACCAGCTAGCAATACCTTAAGCTAACTACATAATTTTCAAAAGGACGTTTAATATGTTTAGATTAGAGGACAGACATTTTCACTGCTATTGCTATAGCAGTGAAATATATAAGGGTTTAACTGGATGTGTAGACATGCTAGTAGTCATTTCACTGCTAATGCTCAATGCTTGCTAATATAAGCTAACCTGACAGGTTTTTAATTTTTAAATAATTTAAGCTAACCTCATGAAAAAAAAAAAAAAAGAACATTAATATTTTAGATTACAGGGAAACCATTCACACTTTTAAATAAGTTGAATAATCTTCGGTGCTGATGCTAGCTACTGTACAGTATGTAACCCAAGCCACACTCATAGGGTTTTTGAAGGGATTTAAGTGATAAACATAGACATGCTAATAGTTAAATCACTGCTATTGCTCAATGTAACATGCTAATCTGACAGGATCTCTGAGAGGAATTTAACTCAAATTCAAAAATGTTTTCAATCTTTCCTGAGAGCTTGTTAAATTGATATTGTAGATGCCTAATCAAACATGAAAAACGAAAAATTGTTGGTCGTAGTTAGCTACGAGAAGCTAGACATCATAAGCTAGTCTGACAGAACTGTTAATTCATTAAAATTTTATTTGTACAATGCATTTAATAATGGTCATTATCACAAAGACGCTTTACAGAATCAAGTTACGGTGTATTAAATAAAATTGAATTATCTTGACTTCTAACCGAGGCTAGCTAGATAGTGTAAACTTTCCTGACAGGATCTTTGAGAGAAATTTATATTTATAAATTTTCGTTTTACGCTATGACTATAATAACCATCAGGTTAACATTAATTCTGCTATCAGCTTTTTAAAATGGTTTTCTATAGTTGATGTACTCTTTACTGCTAAGCCTACCTAGCAGGTTAAGATGAGCTAGCATAACAAAAGAAGTGAGTAGTCTTATGTATTGAAGAGAAGTCTGCTCAGGAGCTGTATGTGTTGGAGACAAAAAGAGAGACATACTTGTACATCTCTATACAGCAATCCTGTTTTTTTTTTTTGTCTTGTCCACATAAAAACTATTTGCAAAAACCTGAGTGAGCATGCTAGCGCAGTGATAGCATTGCAAACTGTTATTTCTGATGTACAAAAAAATTGGAAAAACACCAATTCAGATTCAAATTCAGAAAAAAAACATACATTTTATATATATACAAATATAATATAATACAAATTTATTTGTGTTATAGTGCTGCTGGATTCAAGAACAGTGTAATGCTAATCTAACACTAATAAAAAATAAAGCAACTGTGTTATTATTATTATTATTATTATTATTATTATTATTATTATTATATATAAATTACAATCCAGAGAATAACAAGCTAGTCAGTAGCTTCTAATCTTAGTGCACATTCAGCACATGTGTGTAAGCCCCCAGGGTAACATAAATTTTTAACATTTAACTTTAAGTTTTTTTTTTTATTATTCCATTTTTCAACAGACTGACAAATGGAATTAAAACAAATTGAGAGAATATTACATTTTCAGAAATTTTCATATGCACACATGAACAGACAAACACACGCGCATAACACATTTTGGGGCGTGGCCAATATGAAAATCTCCTGTCAGGTGGTATCCCTTCCCCCTCATGTGTTCAGTGTTCCCAGCAGTTGGGTGCAGGTGGGAATGGAATGTGGGCGGGGCTTGGGAGGTCAGTACTGAAAAAATAAAAAGGATTATGGGATATTAACCATGTTCTACAATATACCTGGGTCGGTTTCTCTGCTTTTTCCTCAGGGCACGAAGAAGAGATGATTGTGAAGACTTGCCTGCTCTAGTAATGCACCTTTTTTCCCTTTCATTCTCAAATCCTCTTTCCTCTTTTCATCAATATCTTTTTGCTCTTTTACTTCCTTTCTCCGAGCTCACCTCACTTTTTTTTTTCCCTGTAAACTCTTTAAACTCTGCTGTCTGTCGTTTGCTTTGCCGTTCCGTCCTTTTCCATTCCCTTGCCATTCTTCTATGATGAGTTTCTCTTCGTCTGTCCCTTTCTCCTTCCTTTCCTCCTCCTCCTCCTCCTGCTCTCTGTCCCATCTTTGTCATGCTTTCATCCTGTCTCCTGCTGTCTCCTGTAGCTCTTTCGTTCCCTTCCTTCTGTTTCTTGCAGGTATTTGGGACGCGTCCAGAACGGGTTCACTTTCAGAAAAAAAGTTTGTCTCTTTCCATCTCTCTCTCTCACACACTCTCACAGAAACACACACATACACATTTTAAATGTAAATACTGTTTTTTTCTGCAGCATGTTTTATGGCATCCCTCTGCTCTACAGTCTTAAAGACACACACACACACACACACACACACACACACACACACACACACACACACACACACACACACACACATTTACACTCACAGAACATAGCTAATACAGTCAGAGAGATTCACCATCACGTCCTCTCGCTTGTTCCGTTTTTACCGTATTTCGTATTTCTGCTCAACTTATATTTCTGGAGCGCACATTTGGATGAAGCTTCAGCGTGTGAGAAGAGCATAAACTTACCGAAGCAGCACATGAGCCGCACGTTTGGAAATCGCCGTACCGGATGAATAGTTTTTGCCCCGTCGCTTCCTTTAGCTCATCATCCGTGTATTATTCTTCTCACTCGAAATAGAAGTGCGAGTAGGCATGATTAACTATCTGCTGAACTTGCGTTATTTTTTTTTTTTTGGTGTTTCTTTTTTTTTTACTTTGTTTGTGGCATTAGAGCAGAGCAGAAGGACCCGATTCGGCGGTGATGAAAAGTTCTCCCTGTCTGAAATGACAAAGAAGGAGCCAATTACCGGAATCCTCCGTCAGTCTGTTGTCCCCGTGGGACGGACGCTGCTACCCTTCTCCCAGCACCACGTGCTCCAGCTTAGCGTGGGGCAATAAATAGAAACCAACCTCAATTAGATTCAGACGGCCACGCCGTTTCTATCCGGAAAAAAAAAAAAAAAAAAACAGGAATGTGAAAGATGCCCTAATTTTTTAATTAACGGTGGAGGGTGGATTCGTGCGAGCCTCTGCAGAGAGTTGTCGAGATTAATTGAATTTGCTGCAACTAATCGCTGTGTTCACGCCCAAGCCGTAATGCGGTCTTAAACGTGTTTACTAGTGACCTGTTTTATGACTTGTATTATTATTTCCTTACATTGTTGTTTGTTTATATATTTATTTACTGCATTTTATTTTACAGTATGATTGTTTTTTAAAGCTCTGATCTAAATACTGATGTTTTTTTTATGTCAAACAAGAATGTATTAATTTTTTTATTTATTGTTTATTTCAATTATTGAGTCTGTTATTATATTAGTATATGGGCCAATGAAAGTATCAAAATGTTTAATAACAGTGGTAATAATAGTAATAATAATAATAATAATGTTATAAGTTAATAATCATTTTTGTTATATAATTACTACGGCAGTAAAATTCTGGCTACTGACCCAGCAGGCTAAGTTAAGCCAGATATTTTAAGGTCACATGTTATACTCCCTAAAAACTTAATAGCTTAAAATGAACTGCTCTTTGCAGAAGTGCATTTTTCCAGGCACCACTCATGTTTGGAACCTTATCAAGCAGTTCCCACTCACAATCTATTATTATTATTATTATTATTTGTTTTATTAAATTTTTCTGATTGACCTAATTTAGTCATAGCCAATTCCTATCCTCCCCATCAAGGCCACGACCACTAACCAGAAAGGACGAAGGCCTACTCCAAGACATGTAATGTTGCTCGCACACTGTAGGGAGCAGCATAACACACTCTAAGGAAAGCGCTATCCACTCCTTCTGGTTGTGTGATTGGCTCTTGATTGGCTCGCATTGTGATTTATGCAATATTGGAGTGGCAGCCATCCCTCTCCCACCAAAGAGAGCTCAGCCAATCAGCTCCCTCTAGTTTCCCTGACTGTGGGAGGCTACAGCATCACTGGGGATGCGAACCTTTTATCTTTGGATAGTAGGTCAAGCTATGAGAGAACCCACATTTGTAGATAACGTAATCAAAGGAAAAAAATGTGAAAAGAACCATTGGCTCAGTTCTGGTCATGTGACGCTCGACAGACAAAGCGCATGCATCCTACTCGTACTGTATGTCAAGACCTTGCTCGTTTATGAAGTTCAAATTTATTAAAAAATGTTGCTCGTCTTGCAAAACATTCATAAACCAAGTTACTCGCAATACAAGATCTTTTTTTCCCGTCTCTTTCTTTATTTAGTTTGTTAACCAGTTTAATGTTAAATGTTCAGGTTTACTAAAAAATGTGTGTTTCTGATTCTAGTTTCGACAGCTCACAATTGTCTATGGAAGGAGTCTCCAGTGTAGAATTTTTCGAGGTGAAGGAACAAGCATTTATACTGTAGCTGCTGTAATCTTCCAAAGTTTAACGTAGCTCGAAATGGATAAAAACACAACATGTTCCTAAATGTTTTAATAAATTAAATAGCATGATCTTTGGAAAACTGCTCTGGTTTACAAGGATTGAAACACTTAAGACGTGCTGCTAAAGAAAACTATTTGATCATCTTGTGCTAGGGTTAGGTGTGCTCCTGGCGTTGATTATTTTCCATAAGCAGCATGACTGGGAGTGTTTTATTTCTGAATGCAGAACGAAACAACTCCCATGTTGCGTATCAAATGGAATATTGATCCACACTTGAAAATAGGAATCCACCAAAATAAGGCTAGGAAGGCGGGTTGGTTGTTGTGTGTGTGCGCGTGTGTGTATGTGCATGTGCCTGTGTGTGTTTGTTTGCATGTTCTGCCACAGCACCCATGTTAACATCGGCTTCAGACTAGGAAGTGACAGGACAGGCAAACTTTCCGAGGTTTTCTTTACAATCCGTCTCTCTCTCTCTCTCTCTCTCTCTCTCTCTCTCTCTCTCTCTCTCACACACACACACAGACACACACACACACACACACACACACACACACACGCCGTTGGCGCTGACATTAATACATTTCAAACAGTCACGCTCTGCCAGCGGCAATCATGCTCTCTGGACCTTATGTTCCTCAGAAAAGAGACAGCTCCTCTGTAAACACACACGCATAACCACACACACACTTATTCTCCCTGCATGTCGCAGCACAATCAGAGACAGCCCTGTCCCTGTCTCCGTTCTGTCTCTGTCCATAATAACGCCTGTGTTATAAACGTATCGGCCACACGTACAGACACGTAATGAAGACTCGTGCAGGAGCTCGGACAGCTCCCGCCGTTTTTTCCACTGACAGCCCCGCCGCAGCGCTGAGCCTCGCTCTCTAGTCGCAAAGAACATGTACCGAGGTATGCTTAAAAAAAAAAAAAAAAAAAAAGGCTTCCATGTACGTATATACTCTCCAGGTTTCTGCTTTAATTAGGTGACTAATAATACACGTTATACCCAGTTTCCTCCCAATTTAGTCACAGCCAATTCCCACCTGCTATCAGCTGGCCATGAGCGTGAAGGCTAATACGTGCTTCTTCCAACACACCTTCCATCCAATTCAATTCATTACCGTGATTACTCAAGCAATCTAACAGTACGGTTCTTCTAAAGTTTCATTTCTTATTCCCTTTATTCATCTTTATTTCACCCTTTTCCCGGTGCCACTTGGACATAAAGTATAGGACCACGCCAACTTTCGTGTATTTTCATTCTCATCCCTTCTAGAGCTTCCTGTTCCTTCATCAGCCTCTCTTTTTCTCTCAACTTGTACAAACCATTTGTAAATGTTACAGCTTCATTTCTCACACTGGAGACTCCTTCCATAAATAATTACATGTTACACATCTCCTTAATAATAAAAAGAAATATTTTTTTAAAATAAAAAAAGCATTTATTTTTTAATCAGAAGTTATATACACCAGATACAATAATGTGTTAGAACAAGAATATTAGCATAAAACTTCTGACCAATCAGAATCCAGATCTGTGATCATTTATTCTGGTATAAATACTGAAATGTTCAGGGTGGTTAAAGCGAGCTGTTGAGTAAGCAGTGCGATCTAAAGAAGGAGGAGGAGGGAAATCCTAAACCGCCTGTTCCTCCAGCTCCGCCGGGAGCACACCCGAGCCGCGTGGCGAGCCCATTAGTCACCGTAAAGCCATTAGATTATTAGTTTAGAAAATGTGGGAGACACTTTAGAGTCCAGTGGGAAATGTCCTTGTTTGTCTCCGGCTTCAGGTTACCATGACGCCGATACTACAACAACCTGCTGGGCGAGGCGTACACGCTGCACCCACCTTCTTTACTCCTTTACCGTTCAGTTTTCTCTTCTCGCTCCCGATTAACGCACGACACGTAAAGAGTGTATTAAACAGCATTGATGTTTAAAGCAGGGGATGAGTTTAATTCCCAGAGAGACCCTGTTGAGCGTTTAAGTGAGATCTTTAACCTTGTACTCTGCTTCGACTGTATTATATTTCACTTAAGCTGCATTTGATTTTTTTTTCCTTTTTTTTGTTTAGTACAGTGGCCCTTAAGGACAAAACACTAACAAAGAAAAAAAAAGAAAAAAACAACAGAAACAAAAACAGAATGAATGTGAAAAAACAACATAACTTAAAATGAAAAAGCGGAATGTGCCTCCCTACTAAACAAATAATAAATATGTGTTGCGATTTTAAAAATAATAATAATTAATAATAAAAAATTATTAGTCATAAAAGAAGATAACATAAAAATACAGTTAGTCCCCTACATACGAACATACGCGCGAAGTGAAAAGCGTGCGTGTTTACTTGCGGAAGTTAGATCACTACTGTTTGTAGCACATTGTATTAGTATCCTAGTACCTAGACAATGTTTGTTGCACTTACGAACAAATTGGACTTACGAACGAGTTCTCGGAATGGAACTCATTCTCATATGCCGGGGACTTAGTGTATTAATAATAAAATTAACAGGAAATTAAATCCTGACTAGTTGTTGCTCACACATTTGATTGTCTTTTTATTTATTTATTTGTTTATTTATTACTGTGTTTATTCTATTTTATATTAAATAAATTATTTTTTTCTTTTTTTTGACCATTTTTGTTATATATTCATAAACTTATGAGTTTTTGTGACTTTCTTGTATTTATATTATATTATATTTTCCATTTTTTATTTATTTATCTTTAACATTTTATTAAGTCCGTGAGCCGTTTCTCATGACTGTTTAGCTGCTTTTAATTGTACTGTCATGTATTCGTGCATTATTAAATAATTTGTAAGCTGTTTTGACTTTTTTATTATATTATATTGCATTAAATGTTGTTATATTATTTAGTACCGATCTCGGAACGCTAATGCAGTAATTTGATGATTTATGCATGTGTTTATTTTATTTCATGCTCTAATTATTTTTTTATTATTATATGAGATTAATTATTGAAATGTAATTATTCCTCGTTATTCGCAGCACACAGTCGGAGTATTAATTATAAAAGGTGCTACACTAATAAATTTGACTCGACTGTTCAGCCCGAGAGCGCTGCGAGTTATTTTGAGCAGTCCTCTTCATCACCTCGTATACACACACACACACGCACACACACACTCACGCAAACACACAGCGAGGACAGGCCGTAAGCGAGGACGGGCTGCGTCTCACACCGCTCGGCATCCCGCTTCAGAAGTTATTAATATGCATTAAGGCGGCGTTATTAGCAGATCTTATAAACCTGCACGTGACAAGCGTGAACGATTTTCTGCTGATTTCCTTCTCTATGTGAGAAAGGTGAAGGAGAGGGGATGGAAAATAAAACGAGGCTCTCTGCTGTGGCTCACTCACACACACACACACACACACACACACACACACACACACACACACACACACACACACACACACACACACACACACACACACTCATGCAGACCTGTCTGCTTCTCCTCCTCAGGTGCAAGGTGCTGCTGCTGCTGCTGATGATGTGTGTATGTGTGTGGGTGTGTGTGTATGTGGTTGGGACGTGTTGCAGTGTGTGTTCATTAGTGAGTCTCGTTATCCTCTGAGTAATTGATGGCTTTGGATAGACTGCTAGGTTGAGGGGGCACAAGGACACAGAAATAAAGCTCCTTACATACACACACACACACACACACACACACACACACACACACACACACACACACACACACACACACACACACACACATTCTTAACAGCCTTATCCAGGCTTACATGTGTGTGTGCCCCAGTGTTACTTGTTTGTGTGTGTGTGTGTGTGTGTGTGTGTGTGTGTGTGTGTGTGTGTGTGTGTGTGTGTGTGTTTTTTTCCAGAGCAGATGGAAGAGTAAGAGGCGACGGTTGAAGAAAATAACAGTTTTCTCTCTCTCTCTCTTTCTCTCTCTCTCATTTCTATTTCTTCTTCTTCTCTTTCTCTCTGTCTCTTTCTCTCCCTCACTCTCTCTCTCTCACTCTCTCCTGACTTTGTTCGTCTCCGTCACAGCTCCTGCCAGAGCCTCGTTAGTCGCATATGTTCATCATTTGCACTCTTGCTCGATTGTGGCTTTTTCTCTCTTCCTACTTTACACTTTTCTCTCCACATGATGCCTGGTTCTCTCTCTCTCTCTCTCTCTCTCTCTCTCTCTCTCTCTCTCTCTCTCTGCCATTTCTATTCCCCCTTTTCCTCTCATCTTCTGTTCCTAAAGTCTCAGAGGCACAGAAAGACTGTTACAATACTTAAAGAGGAAATCACAAATAATTAGCAAGTTTAAGGAAATAGAATGTGTGTGTGTACAAAAGCAAGAGTCTCTATTTGTTTCTTTCTTTTTTCTTTTGTCGCTATTTTCCTTTCTATCTTTATCTCTTTCCTCTGTTTCTCTCTTTGTATTTTCCTCTGTCTCTTTTGTCCCTCCCTGTGCATGTCCTTCTTTTACTTTCATTCTTTCTCTCTCGTTCTGTTTCTGCTGTCACTGTTGTTCTGTTTCCCTCTCCTTGTATCTGTCTGCATGTCTGTCTCTCTCTGTCTCTTTCTCTCTTTGTCTCTCTCAATGCCTGAAGGTGAAACATTGTGTGTGTGTGTGTGTGTGTGTGTGTGTGTGTGTGTGTGTGTGTGTGTGTGTGTGTGTGTTTAAACCAGGTCGTGCTGAAAAATAGCACAGAGTCCTCAGAGCTTCATCAGGATCCCATATACATAACTAACCAGAGAGAGAGAGTATGGTGTATAGTCAACACACACATTCACACACCCTAATGGATTGACAACATCAGGAAAGTCCTTTTCTCCGTCACAGAAACTTGCTTTAAATGCTTAACGAGCTACACGTCATTAAAAGTGATGATTCATTAAACCTGATATAAAATGACTCCTGAATCACACAGCACTGAAGCTCAGTTTCTTAACGTTTTATAATGATCTCATCACCGTCTTTATAAGATTCATCATATCGTCAAATATCGACTCTTAAGAATCGTTTCGGCTCAGATTCAGCTGTATCGCCAAATAACAGACCATCCTTAAGACTCGACTCTGATTCAGTGGCGTCATCAAATATCGACTCTTTATCTTAAGAATCGTACCGTATCAGATTCAATCGTATCAAATAATTATTTCAAGAATTCAGATTTAATCGTATCGTGGCCTTATTAATGGAACTCGTACCACATGGAAGCCTGAGGTTTAAACACGACGTCAGCAAGTCACCACCTTCTCTCTTTACACTGCAGGAAAAAGTGACCGGCTCACCAGAGCTGTGTAGAGTAGCCAAAAAAATGTACTCAAGTAAGAGTAGCTGTACTTTAAAATAATATTACGTGATATTATGTAAGCAGTCAGACAGAATGATAAAATAATCTACAAATTGCGATATTTCCGAATGATAAAATAAATGAAATACATGTAATGAAAATAAATTAATAAAACTAAATAGCTTTACAAAATGGCAAATTAAGGAATAAGAAACACAAATCTCCTAATCTCCCTTTTTTCACAATATAAAGCTTTTGAAACAAATCCCTACTGTAGGTAACATATGTACGTTTGAACAGTGTAACTATTTCCTGTGTGAGATATTCTGTATATTCAGTCACCCTGAAAATGACTCAGCAGAAAATAACATTAGAACATGTGTACAAGAGTCTCACTTAACCATAAACTGTGTCCAGCAGAACAAATGTCGGAAGATTATATATTTTTAGCCTCTAGTTTATTTGCTAATTACAGCATATATGTTAAGATTGCAACATTAAATAAAACAGCTAAACTATAACCGCGACATGTTTGCTTCACTGTCTACCACGGCTGAAGACACCTGACTCAATGCAGTTATTGTTATTGCCGCTGATTGGTCCAGCGGAGTCATGTGATTATTGTTGCTACGCCTGATAGCTGCATTTCTCTGGCAAACACAAAGAATATTTAAAGTGTCGAATAAATGGTTAGAAAAGTAACGAGTCGAGTGTAGCCGAATGTAGCGGAGTAAAAGTAGCGTTTCTTTTTCACAAATCTCTTCAAGTAAAAGTAAAAAGTATGGTGCGGTAAAACTACTCATAGAAGTAAATTATTTTTCAAAAAGTTACTTAAGTAAATGTAAGGGAGTAAATGTTTCACATACGATCATTTCATCTGGTGAAATCGTCTCGAACCAAAGGTCAGAGGTCACAGTGTAGTATGCTAACAAATGCTAAACATCCTTTGACTTCTGATGAGCTTTATAAATCTGTATGAGTTTGTCATCCATCCACAGCTTCTCACACACACACACACACACTTTCTGTTTCCTCTCCTTCGTCTTCTTCACACAATCAGTGTGACACATGATGACATCACGTTCTCCACGGTGCATGTGCAGCACCGCACGCCAGTCACGTGTCTCTCTCTCTCTCTCCTTCTCTTGCTTTTTCTTCTCTCTTACTTTCACACACACACACACACACACACACACACACACACACACACACACACACACACACACACACACCCTCCTGTCTCTCACTCCTCACACTATTTTATTTCTTCTTCCAAATCACACTACACAGACATGCAAGAAGTAAACAGACCTCCATAGTTTTCTCACAAAATCCCTGCACCAGAATGTGTTAAGTGTTTGAGCGAGTACGATTTAGCAGTTAATGCATTATTAATACTTTGACTGTAAAACCTTAAGAGCAGCGACTCACCTCAGCAGATCTTTGATCAGCTATTCCTTTCTGCAATAGGAGGGGGATATGCATTGAGGGAAATGTAAATTTTAAAATGTAAAAATGTGGGGTTTTATTCAATTTGCAATTTAGAATAAAATGTATAAATTAAACATAAAAGTTAAACAGGATGTACAGAATGTGCAATATAGTAAGATATTGCTTAGATATGTAGATGTACACGGAACTTTGATGGCCTTGTACATTTCCTTGTATTCCTTATGTTTAAATACAAACAAAAATCTTTAATCAATCTTTAGTAAATCTTCATTTGCACGCTGCTGGGCTGTAAAAAACTGTTCTCGCTCAGTTCATGTATTTTATAGTACACGCCCTCACATCAGACTGCGGCAGATATGTTTGCTCTAACGACCCGTGTTTGGTCTCATACCAGACACTACTAGAGTCATTTATCATTTATATTATAGTATTTAAAAATTATAATATTTCTGTAAGAAAATGAAACATGTAACATTAAAGCTCTAAGAGATCCGGCGACTAGAGATAAATACATTGTGTGTGGGAAGCTGTTGTGTTCGTCCCAATCTCCGATCAGAATTCTAAACCCAGTTAGAAACTTAAAGGACCACGGTTGTGGTCGAACGTTGTGCCAATGATTGTTAATCAGCATAAAAACGACCAATGTTTTGTCTCATAGTTACGCTTCACGTTATTGCTTTTTATTATCGCTGCGGTTTCGAAACATATGAGACAAACTGGTTTAAACTTCCCAAAGGAAGAATAGACATCTGCTGTCCTTTATCTGTTCTTTTACCTTCAAAGTTTCAGGACTGGTGGTCCGTATTCACAAAGCTTCTTAAGACTAAAAGTTGTTCCTAGCGATGAAACTCTAAGAAAAGAATTAGAATTATGACATTTTCTTAGAATTTAGGACTAAATCTTAGTAAAGATAAAAATGATTCACAAAACATCTTAGACCTAAAAACAGCTCCTAAGGTAAAAATTAGTAGAGAGAAGGATTTTTAAGAGTTTCTATAGCAGAGGACAAAATGGCGGAAAGAAGAAATATTGAACGTAAAGGTAAAGCTAAAAGTAAACACTGCTCTTGTGTCCAATTTGGTTTTCTTGTTCTTTTACTTCCTTCCATCTCTCTTGGATTGTTGGCTACATCCCATCCAAAGTGCAACTTAAATAGACTGTCTTTTAATCATGTAAATTGGTAAAAGGTTAGCCATTTTGCTCCAGTCAATCTGAAAGTAAGTAATAAAATCAGTATGGCAAATAAATGTATGGTAAAGAACTTAAATATAGTAACTACTGTGTGGAAATTGTAATTTCTTTATACACAACTTCACTGTCTATTCTATTATCATACTGTATACTGTATTCTATTTTCACATCCATTTTAAGACCTTTACAGATTTTTTTATCAATCAATCACAGTTCTTGAATTGCTGCAACATCCCTAGCAACGGGGTCAACCACACCTCCTCACTAAGATTAAGCTTTTTGTACTTTCCTTACTCAGATTTGCTCTGAAAAGTTTCCTAAATCACTTTTAATGTAGGACTCCCAGCTAGGACTTTTTAAGCTAAGATAAGAGCTCTCTGAGAGAATTCTAAGAAGCTTTGTGAGTACGGGCCCTGATCTTTAGGACTGTTTCCACACTGTTTTTTTTAAAGTGATCAGATTGGATTTTGCTCTCTTTGGACTGACAAATTGCCCACCTATCTGCGATGGTTGCTGTGGAAACACTGCGAGAGGCCCCTATTTAGCACGAGATTTCCTATTTCTGTACGTTCCCTCTAACTTTGCCTGTGCTGATGCATCGTCCCAAAGTGCTATCAGACATTTCACTTGTCTGTTCAGGGACTTCAGTTCTCCATATCCATATTGCGGTAAAGCCAGACGCTTGTCCTGAAAACACGATTAATTTAGCTGCACAGAAAAGTTCAAGGGCACGACTTTAACATACTTAACGGTAATAGCACACAAAGAGGAAAAAGACTCTCTTTGACCTCTGAAAGCATAGCAACTTAAGTTTCTACAAAATTATTATTTTTTTATTTCCATCACCATTTCTTTCATCACCTCCCAGTTTGTTTTTTCAATCATGGATTCATGTCCATACCACATGATCATGTGGCCCACAAGTGATGTAACATATACAGTTTGAAATCCAATTCGTGTAGATAGAGCATCGAGACTGAATCTGATTTCTCTGGAAGTGGTTCCGTTTGGATTACTGGATAACTGTTCACACTACATGAAAGCAATCTGATTCCAAACTAATTCCAACCTGGATATGATGAAAAGCAGCTGATTTTGGTGCGTACATTTTATCATGAAATTATAGGAGTATATTTACTTCTTGTTTCTCAGCGCAGAGAGGAATACATCGGAAACAGAAGAAGATTGAGAAAAAATGCATCACAAACATTTACACTTAAGAAGAATTAGATTTTTTATTCAGAGCAAAAAAAAATTTTATAAACAGAAATTCTTATGAGATCGTTTTTGAAGTGTTGTGTTTGGGTCGAGCATTGAACTTTATCTCAATGGTGAATGTCATTGCAACGTTGGTACAGCTATATTACAACGCTCATCCACTGTGTGAGGGCCTGGAAAATAACTTTCACGTGAAAGAACCTCAGGATCTAATTTTAGAGAGAGAGATTTTGAATGAAAGCCATTGTTTTAATCCTTCATTCTTTTTATTTACTCCTACACTATCTATCTATCTATCTATCTATCTATCTATCTATCTATCTATCTATCTATCTATATGTCCATTTGTCTGTCTCTCTCTGTCTGTCTCTGTCTGTCTGTCATTCTTTTCCCTTACAGCTGCAGCGGAGCTTTACACATCTCCTTTCCCAGTTTTCTTTCCCTCACAGGGCCCGGAGCTGGCGAAGACGGACGTAAGGGGTGGAGGGACCGATGGATGGAGGGAGGGAGGGAGGGAGGGAGGGAGGGTGAGGGGGACGATGATGGAGGGAACGGGATGGGGGTGGTAGGGGGGGTGGTTTGAGTGCGGAATCCTTCAGTGTGTACAGAAAAGAAGGAAGACGCTTCAGAGCAGGACGGGGTTATTGAAACAGAGTTAAAAGCAGTCGAGGCCATTCTCCCTCCTCATTTTTCACCTGAGTCATCCTTTCTCTAAAGAGCCAACAGCACACATTCTCTCACAGTCTCACTCACACACACATTCTCTTTCTCTTCCTTACACTCTCAGACATACCCACACACATTTACACACACTTGTGCATATATATACACACACACACACACACACACACACATTCTCAGACACAAAATAAGATGATTTGTAGACAAGAGAGAAAGGACAACCTTTTATTGAATCTCAATTTTCTCTTTTTTTCCTGCACCTGATTTTTTTTCTTTTCGATCTTCTCTTCTGTCCTCTCTCTCTCTCTCTCTCTCTCTCTCTCTCTCTCTCTCTCTTTCCCTCTAATTCTGTCTCTTTTGTTCTGTTTTTATCTCTCTCTTTCTCCGTTTTTTTCTGATGCTTGAATAGAAGTGGATCAAAAAGGTAAAGACCACAATGAACATAAAATCCACAGATCTCCCTCTCCTCCTCTCATTCCCCCTCTCCTCCTCTCCTTCCTCTCCTCTCCTCTCCTAACCCAGCACCTCGTGTAGTGGTCATGTTCGATGTTCGCTTCCTCGCCCTATACCTTTTTGTTCTTCCTTTTCTTTTTCTTCTTTCTTTCTTTCTTTCTTTCTTCTTTCTCACTCTTTTCCAGCTCCCAAATATCGCTCTGGTGCTCCAGCAGCCTGTCCACTCCTGTCTTGTTCCTGATTTAGGATTGGGTATTGTGCTCTCGAGTGCCATTATTAGGTGCCGGTATCCAAGAGCCTGTGTCTTATACAGAAGGTGCAGGTACATGTGAGCGAAGGGAAAATCAGTAAACAGGGTACACATAAACACACTAATCAAAAATGAACACAGAACAGGTGAGCAGCAAATCAATACCACGTTGGCGTCAGAGACAGTAGTGAAGAAAAAAAATTAACTCAACCTTTGCTCTTGACTTTATGGGAACCATGACATGAAAGGAGCCAAAATCTCCCATTATTAATTTCTCACTCACCCATCATCTATACCGCATAATCGTGTATACAGGGTGCGTGGGGCCTGGAGCCTATGCCAGGAGACTTACGGCATGAAGCGGGGTACACTCTGGACAAGGTGCCAATCCATCGCAGGGTACTCAAACATGCTCATTCACACACTACATGCAATTTGGGAGTGCCAGTCAGCCTAATCTGCGTGCTTTTGGACTCTGGAGTTCCCTGAGGAAACCAACCAAGCATGGGAGAACAAGCAAGCTCCATGCACACACAGATCCATGATGGGAATCGAACCTGGTCCCTGGAGGGACAAGGCGCCAGTGCTAACCACTAAGCCAACATGCCACCTTATTCATTTATCTTTTTTTATTTTTTTTATAACTTTCACCTACTTCTATTAGTGGTCGCACACTGTACTTGATCACCTGCAGTTTATGATTTGGCACTTCCTAATGTAACTGTTCAGGAACCAAGCCCTGGCCACAGTGATGAGAGAAACTAATTCAAGCCAGATTCGTTCCTCTAATGAATGTAGCCTTGGAGTGTCCAACAGCTCTTTCTTATCATACGAGGAAGGTGAAGACTAGACAGGTGAAACCGACCAATCACGATTCCACAGGGCGGGACTGAAGACCAAGAGGAAAGTGCTATCCACCCTCTTCTACATATATAAGCATGATCGACTGCTTTGATTGACAGGGGAGAGCTGTAGTATGCCTTTCCTACTCAGAGAGCACGCTCAGTTTAGCCCTCTTGGACTCCTGTAGCATTGGTGTTGTGCTCTTGAGGCTTGAGGATGCTGCGAAAGTTTGCATTTTTCACTAAAAGAAAGTGAAGCTCGATCGATTGCTGATCAGAAGTTTTGACGTAATGTAAGTTTTGACATTTTGAGTTACATCAAGTTTTGACATAGTTAAGTAAGTTTTGACATTCTGAGTTTGTCAATTGTTGATAAATCGAGACCGATATTCGTTTACTTTCCTTTAGTGACCTTTCGCAGCATCCTCAAGCCTGCATGCAGTCACCTCTTAGAAGACGCTAGCTACTTGTGAATAACATCGCAAGGACAAGCCATAACAGCTTAAAGCTGAAATCTCGAGCAACTTTTTTTTTACGATTCTTTTTACGGTTCTAGAAATGCTTGTTTCTAGCTAACTAGCCTGCAACACATTATTCCATTATATTTTCTACCTTCCTCGTTCGTATCGAAGTCAAAGTACTGCGGGGTGCCATTTGGGACAGGTCCTCCCGCTCTCTCTCTCTCTCTCTCTCTCTCTCTATCTATCTGTTTGTTTCTTCCTTGCTTTTGTTTTTCTTTCCTCTTCTAACCAGTACTCTGCAATCCTTCTAGATGGTTCTCCTTGTTTCAGATGACGGCAAACACACACACGACTAACCTACACACAGTACAGACCCGCAGGCACACACCTGCACACGCAAACTTCACGGAAGACCTCCAGACACTCTTGCTTTCTTTTTCTCTCTCTCTCTCTCTCTCTTTCTCTCTCTCTCACACACACACACACACACACACACACTCTCTCTCACACACACACGCACACCCTCGTATGACTTTGTGCTCAGTGACAGGAGTCTTCGCTGTGTTCCATCAGGTCATTTCTCCTTGCAGCGTTGAGTCATACTTCATATCGCTTTCCTGACACGTCCTCCTCCCCTCCCCCACCTCCCTCCCGTCCCATCCTCTATGATTTATTCATTCCTCTATTGTTTGCAGTTAATTTCCAAATCCAGATCCGAAGCGACTCCTCTCTCCACCATACGTACGAGATAATCTCTCAAATACGCCCCCCCCCCCCACCCTCAACCCCTACACATACACACCCTGATGCCCCCCACCTCTCACCCTTCCTGTCCTCGTCTCGTTCACGTCCCCACATTTGTTTTTGCTTTTTTCTTCTTTCAGGATGCTCTTTAAATATTGTGTGTGTGTGTGTGTGTGTGTATGTGTGTGTTGTGCAAGTGTTGTGTCTGATTAGTTGTGTGACGCGCCGACGTTCTGCCCTCCACCCGTGGCGCGTGGCACTCTCTTCTCCCATTTTCAGGTGCCTCAGTGTCTGCTTTCTCTCTCATGTTTAAAAGCCTACCATCCACCATACCCCCCACCCCCTCCCTTTCCCTCCTCCTGATTGGTCGATAGCCCTCCCCTACTTCTCTCTCTCTCTATCTCTCTCTCTCTCTATCTCTCTCTCACACACATTCTCATTACATGCAGGTTTTCAGAGTCTCCCTCAGACTACATCATCCTCACCTTCCTTTTTTCTCTCTTTCTCTCTCGCACATCACACTCTTCCTCCGTAGCTCTCCATCCGTCACTGCTATCGCTCTGGCTTTTAACTCACACTCTTTCTGTCCAGCTCGGTTCACGCTTCCCGTGTGGGTCCAGAGGAGAGTGTGCGAGATATGTTCAGGTCCTGCTCTCCCAGAGCTTAGCGATGAGCCTGCTTTAGTAAGCAGTAGATTTTGGGACGTGTTAGATCTCCTGAGGTAAAATCCGTTCCTTTTTTTTTTTTTTGGACCGTTTCCTCCAACCGTTAAAGCTGCAGTAGGTAACTTTTCTTGATTTGGATTAACAGAGACTCTCTGCAGGTTGC
>JAAGKR010011297.1:0-17151 GCA_011419295.1 Clarias macrocephalus
CGTCCCTTGGGTGGAGAGGTGCCCGGGAGCAGATCAATAGCACAGTCATAGGGGCGGTGAGGTGGTAGAGAGATAGCCCGTGACTTACTGAAGACTTGTCGTAAATCGTGGTATTCAGTGGGGACCTTGGTTAAGTCGGGGATCTCTTCTTGTAATGCAGGCAAGGTCCGGCTAATAGAAGCTGAGTGTAGGCAAGAAGAGAGGCAGGCGGGGCTCCAATCGAGGATGCTCCTCTTAACCCAATCGATGTGGGGGTTATGTAGCCTCAACCAAGGGAGCCCCAGAACAACGGGTGCATGAGCATTTTTAACAGTTAGGAAGGTGATAGTTTCGACATGATTGCCAGAGAACTGTAGGGTGACAGGGGTGGTGCGGTGGGTAATGGGAGAGAGCCAACTTCCATCAAGCGCCCGAACGGTAAGAGGTTGGCACAGGGGTGTGAGAGGAATTTGGAAGGCGGAGACAATAGATGAGAAAATTAGGTTCTGATCCGCCCCGGAGTCCACTAAGGCATGAGTGGCGTATGATCGGTCACCCAGGGTCAAGGTTATTGCAAAGCATATAAAGGTCAGGGGGGGCCTGACCTTTTAGTGGGCAGGATCGCACAACATGGCCGGTCTGACCACAATAGAAGCAGGCGCCGTCATCCCTGCGGCGCTGGCACTCTTTTGGTGAAATGCGTGTGCGGCCTATCTGCATGGGTTCAGGGGTTGCCTCGGAAGTGACTAAGGCAGGGGTCGTGGTATGTGGTGCGAGACCTGGCTGCCGTTCACTTCGCCGTGTCCGCCTCCGGGCGTTGATCCGGATTGCTAGGTCAATCAGCCCTTGTAAGTCTGAGGGAAGTTTCCGAGCCACCAGCTCATCTTTAATTGGGTCTGAGAGTCCGTGGATAAAGCAGTCAAAGAGTGCCCTTTCGTCCCAGTCACAAGATGGAGCCAGGGTCCTGAATTCTATGGCGTAATCAGAGACTGAATGTATCACCTGGCGAAGCTGGAGGATATGACTTGCCGCCTGATGACCTGTAAAGGAGCGATCAAACACCCTCCTCATTTCATCTGTGAAGGTCTTGTATGTGAAACAGCAAGGAACTTGGGCATCCCATAATGCTGTTCCCCACTCTCTGGCCTTTCCGGTAAGGAGGGTGATTATATAAGCAACTTTGGAACGCTCTGTGGGAAAGGACGTGGCCTGCAGTTCCAGAACGAGGGAGCATTGGGACAAAAAAGAGCGACATGTAGCTGGGTTCCCATCATAAGTAGGCGGGGCAGGGAGGCATGGCTCCTGGGCGGGCGAGGGCATCTGAGGGGGGGGTGGAGGAGCGGGTGCTGGAGGAGGTTTGTTTTGAATTTGAGCTGAAAGAGACTGCAGAGTTTCGGTGATGGTTTGAAGAGTATTGGTGATCTGGGTGATTTCCTGCTGGTGAGTGCCTAAGAGGGCTCCTTGGCTCTCTAATGCCCCCCTCAGACGAGCTGCCTCTGCTGGATCCATTCCAACACTGCTGATTGGAACTGTGTGCCCCAAACAAGTGTCTGTCAGGCTCAGTAGGGGGCGTGGTGAATCCAAGTGCAAATGCAGGAAATGTGTTACAAGGAGAAGTGGTATTTTGGAGTGCTTGTGACTGACTGAGTTGATAATATGATGGTTCAAAGCCTTGGCGTGAATTCCAAGCTGCAGTGTGAGCGGGAAAAGCCTCACTGGAATGCGGAAGCACAGATCGCCGGCACGAGTGCGTCGAGGCGAGCGGCGTGACGTCAGCTTTGCGAGAATGCGGAAGTGCACAGCGCCGCCGTGTAATCCGAGATGTATACCGGCGTGTAAGCGCTGAGAAGCAGGAGCGTGCAGAGCTGCCGTGGAGGAGAAAGGGAGAGCCTCGCGATGAATGCCGGTGTAGGCTGAAGGAACCTGAGCTAGTGGTTACACGGAGCGTGAGCTCGGCGAGGAGCGAGCGATAATCGTGGTCGTGAAACAGGCGAGGGTCGAAGCCGGAGTGACGAGAGGGGGTCCGTGATCCAGGTTTGTGGTCGGTGACAGGTAGGTGGTCGGCAACGGGAAATATCCAAATAACAATGATCCGATAACGAGAGGCGAAGACGTGGTCAAAAACTGAGCAATGTCGATAACAAAACAGACTGAGACGAGAGAAAACGCTGGTAAATTGAGGCTGGTAAGGCGCACAATAAACTGGCACTGTCGTGGTGTCGGAGCGTGACTTAAATAGGCATGTGAAGTAATCAGTGATACAGAGAACAGGTGTGGAGAGCGGGAATTGAACTGAAAGGAGTGGTTAGGAACATGGAGCGGGCGTGCTCAGGTGGTCATGGCGAGGCTGTGGCTTGATGTGGCGTGACAGAGTCTCCTGATGGCTCAGGAAATATTTAACATCAGAAATCATCACCATCAGCAGAGAAGCTGTGATCTGTTCTACATCTGAGCAAAACTAATTTAGTACACTGACTTTCAGTGAGCTTCATTAAATAGATGGATATTTGAGATTTAATCTAAAAGTTATTTCTAAAACATTTTAGAAATAATATGAAGCATCTGTATTTTCTGAGGAAAGGTCTGATCTTATGTTTCTACTGCTGTGTGTGATGTCCTGTTCAGAGTGTGTGGTTAACACCACGAATATACCTCACTGTCCTTTCACATTAGGATATGAGGTGAAGGTGAGGCATTGGGTTGTATTAAATTGTAGCATGTGGCTAAAACCCGGCCTTTACTGAGTGTGAAGCAGCAGCACTTGTTGTCAGAGCGCTGGAGGGAGTGTGAGAGAAATGGCCAAACTCCGATCTACATTTATTCTACAGACACTTTTTGGTGAGTTCATACACACATTAGTGAAAAAACTGATAGTAAAGTGTAAATGATGAATAAATCCCTGTAGCTGTGAGTGTGTGTGTAGTGTTCAGGCTGGGCTAGTGATTATGTGCTGTTCTTTCAGCTTTCTTTACACCGTGTCTCCTTGAGAGCACTTCAGCAGACGTCAGATCTGTCCATCCTGGAGAGAACATCACCCTGCCCTGTAACATCACTAATTATCCTGAGATATCGTGGTATCGACTGAGATCTGATGAGGTGAAGCTGCTGATATCTGCTGAGGAGTGGAAGCTGAAGAAAACCTTTTCTCTTAGTTATAATGTGAACAAGAGTCACTTTGATGTAACAGAAAGTAACAGTTCAGTCAGTTTAGTGATTATTGGAGTTAGAGAGACAGATCTGGGGTTTTATTACTGTGGAGGTCGAACCGACGCAACACACACTCAGTTTGGGAAACTCATCAGACTCAACTTTACAGGTTGGTGCCAATAATTTAATGAACCTATGATTTTATTTTATAAGGTGGAAAGTAATAAACTTTTTTACTCAAGTACAAGTACGGATAGTTCAATGAAATTTTACTGAAGTACAAGTATAGCTACCATTATAAAAATCTACTCAGATAAAAGTAAAAAGTAGCTCATTAAAAATTTACAGTACTTAGAGTAAAAGTTCCGAGTTACTTTTTTTAACAGCGGGGGTGGGATGGGGGATTCTAGTGTAGTTCAAAACAAGTTCCCAAACTAGTTGTTTTTTATTTACAGAAACACCTTTGCATAATAAAGCTTTCTTGTGCTTAAAATCAAAGTGATCGCATAAATATGGTGTGACGCTTTGCGCTGGGAAGCCAAGGAAAAAAAGAGCTCAAAGCCAAGAATAACGTTCAGCACAAAACCTTTATCAGCCTCTTTCAGCGTCACAAAATTATAATCCAAAACATAAAGTAAAAGTAAAGAAAAGGATAAAAGAATAGAGCGTTTCGGGGGTGAGCAGAACACCTGAGCTCCTACTCCATTTTCTCCTTCTCACACACACACACCTCCGCAGTGCATACACTGGCATCTCTTTCGTCCATTTCCATTGTCCTTGTCAATCTACCAGTGGTTTTCAGGGAGCAATTTTTTTCCTTTCCCCATTATTGTTTTTTTTTACTTAGTATATGATTTAAAATGTATTGAAGTACAATACTTCAAACAAAACATACTTAAATAAATAATACACAAGAAAAACTACTCAATTATGGTAACCCGGGTAAATGTAATTTGTTACTTTCCACCTCTAATATTATAATTAGTTTTCATTCTTATTTACTGTACACACTGAAATACGGCAGTGTTAATAATGATCATGAAACTATTAAAGCTGTGTTATTATTTAGTATTCCTATCACCATGCTAAATTCAAGATTTTGATTGGCCAGAAGGTGTTTGACATTAGTGCAGCTGTAGAAAGACATTGCTTATAAAACAGATTTGTGTAAGAAATGTGTGTAATCAGATGTCTGTGTAACATGTAACCATGAAAAAAGTCTCCAGGGTTGAGCCTCTCTAACAGTCAGAGGTAAATCTGTAAGTACCATAGTCCTTCTTTGCCATGAAAATTAAATTAATCCAGAAAAAAAACTTTCCACTGCATTTCATTGCTGTCATTAAAGGACCTGCTGAGATCATTTCAGAAATCATTGTTCTTTCACTGTTAACCATGGTGACCTGCAAAGAAACGCGTGCAGCCATCATTGCATTGCATAAAAATGGCTTCACAGGCAAGGATATTGTGGCTACTAAGATTGCACCTAAATCAACAATTTATAGGATCATCAAGAACTTCAAGCAAAGAGGTTCAATTCTTGTTAAGAAGGCTTCAGGGCATCCAAGAAAGTCCAGCAAGCGCCAGGATCATCTCCTAAAGAGGATTCAGCTGCGGGATCGGAGAGCCACCAGTGCAGAGCTGCTCAGGAATGGCAGCAGGCAGGTGTGAGCGCATCTGCACGCACAGTGAGGCCAAGACTTTTGGAAGATGGCCTGGTGTCAAGAAGGGCAGCAAAGAAGCCACTTCTCTCCAAAAAAACATCAGGGACAGATTGATCTTCTGTAAAAAGTATAGCGAATGGACTGCTGAGGACTGGGGCAAAGTCATATTCTCGGATGAAGCCTCTTTCCGATTGTTTGGGGCATCTGAAAAAAGGCTTGTCCGGCGAAGAAATGGTGACGCTAACATCAGTCCTGTGTCATGCCAACAGTAAATCATCCTGAGACCATTCATGTGTGGGGTTGCTTCTCATCCAAGGGACTCGGCTCACTCACAATTTTGCCCAAAAACACAGCCATGAATAAAGAATGGTACCAAAACACCCTCCAAAAGCAACTTCTTCCAACAATCCAACAACAGTTTGGTGAAGAACAAGGCATTTTCCAGCACTATGGAGCACCGTGCCATAAGGCAAAACTGATAATTAAGTGGTTCGGGGACCAAAACGTTGAAATTTTGGGTCCATGGCCTGGAAACTCCCCAGATCTTAATACCATTGAGAACTTGTGGTCAATCCTCAAGAGGCGGGTGGACAAACAAAAACCCACTAATTCTGACAAACTCCAAGAAGTGATTATGAAAGAATGGGCTGCTATCAGTCAGGATTTGGCCCAGAAGTTGATTGAGAGCAGCCCAGTCGAATTGCAGAGGTCCTGAAAAAGAAGCGCCAACACTGCAAATACTGACTCTTTGCATAAATGTCATGTAATTGTCGATAAAAGCCTTTGAAATGTATGAAGTGCTCGTAATTATATTTCAGTACATCACAGAAACAACTGAAACAAAGATCTAAAAGCAGTTTAGCAGCAAACTTTGTGAAAACTAATATTTGTGTCATTCTCAAAACTTTTGGCCACGTACAGTATGAAGCATATCAATCAACTTGACTAAATCTGTCCCCTTTCCCAACACTGCCATCATGTGGCCAAAAACCATAACGCCACCTAAGGAAATTAATTTGTGAAATGTTGTCTCTGCACCTTTAAATTGCGAGGGGAATCCTGGATGCCATTTTGTCACGAAGTGAATTTCTCCATAAGAAATAATGGAAACTCCTCTGGATTGTTCCACAACTCAGAAATATTCAGATAAAAATGATTCATAGAAAATATAAAGTAAAAATAAAACTAAATAACCCGCACAAAACGATAAGGTTGTGTGTGAAGGAGAAGACAAGAGAGGAGGAGGAGGGGAAGGGGAGGGAGGTTATTATGTAGAATTAATTTCACACTCACACACACACACACAAACACGCATGAACGGGTGTTGACTTTACTCATACTGCCAACTAAGCCACCAATCCAAACAGAAGTCCAAGGTTTTGGTGGTATGTGAAATATAACAGTGTTGTCTCTGCGCCTTTGAATCACGAGGAAAATCCCGGACGCCATTCTGTCAGCTGTTTTCCACTTTCTTGGGATTTTCCAAAATTTTGATAATTCACCATCAGGACAACTTTACAATTACAGCGATTTTCTATCATCGTGCTCCCGGACTGATTCATTGAAACCGGTGAGGCGACTCACTACTCCTGCAACCCCCCCCCCCACCCCACACACACACACACAATATATACTAGACATTTTATACATTCATATACATTTCAGTTACACACTGAAAATATTGTATATAATTGTAAATATTTGTGTCTGGTGCACTGCAGTGTCTATTTTTTGTACAATACATGTGAGCAGCTTCAGTGATTAAAACGAAAGTAGAACTGCGGTCCATTCATATCTGTGGAAATTCATAACTCAGAGGTTTGTAAGTTGGGGAATTACTGTATATATATTAATAATACTTGTTTTATGGGCGTTATAAACAGAACTATAGGTCAGTAATAAAATTGATTAAATTTAAACATTTAAAATAATTTAATAATATATTTTTTAAAAACTTCCTCCTTCCACCCTGTCACTCTGGTTGAAAAAGTTCTGTGATTGCAAATTTGAAAACAGATTAAATCTGTTAATAATCTCAGGTAATATCACCTTAATGTAGTGCAGAGACTCTGTAAGTGCTGAGAGTCTTTCACTTTCTGTATAAATGATTAATAGATATTTATCAGTGATCCCAGCAGTGTGAAATATAAGTGTGAATATAGTTTTCTCCTGTTCTCACATTAAAGTGACTCAGCTTAATGAGCAAGTAAAGTAAGTAAGTAAATGTGAGTGTGTTTAACATAAACATAAGTAAGACTCGTACACATTCCTATTTAATCATCTAGATCAGGCCTTTCTCTGTGCTGTACTGAAATTTTTGATTAACTGTGTGTCTGTGTTTCAGATTATCACTATCATGGGGCAGTTAACACACCTGGGCCTCCTGATCCTGAGCAGCCTGCAGGTCCTGGACTCCTCTGGATTATAATTCTAATCCTGCTGTGTGTGTGTTCAGTCTCTGTTCTTATTAACATCTGCATGTGTGTGTTCTGTTCCAGGAAACCAGGTGAGAACTTTAACCCCATTCACCATCACCATCACAGAGCAATTCATGTGCTGTTTATATCAGTTATGAGACAGAATTGAATGTGGATTGATTTCTTTCAGACGTGTGTGTTATCAGCAGTGACTCGGATGAGAAGGTACCACACACACTCCTGATTAATCCTAGTTAAGTCAGTAGTGTGTCTTATTATTAAAACAATCTCTCTGTCTGTCTCTCTACAGGAAGTCGCCCTGCAACACACTGCTGATTGGACCTGTGTGACCTACAAAAAAGTCTCCTGATGGCTCAGGAAATGTTTAACATCAGAAATCATCACCATGAGCAGAGAAGCTGTGATCTGTTCTACACCTGAGCAAAACTAAAAAATTAGTACACTGACTTTCATTGAGCTTCATTAAATAGATGACTATTTGAAATTGAATCTAAATGTTGTGGACAGTTTTTGTTTATTTTTTTTATATAAATGCTATTGAAGTTGTCTGTTTTCAATTAAATTAAATGTATTTATTTGTATAGCACTTCTAACAATGGTGATTGTCTCAAAGCAGCTTTACAGAATTAAAATAATGTTTTTTAAATAAAGGGTCTGACCTCATATTTCTACTAAGCTGAGTGCCTTTTTCTCAGTGTGTTTTGTGCTAGAAAGTTCCATCAGCCTGAAAATAAACTGATACGATAGGCACTTTTAGAGCAGAGAAAAACTACAAAACAGGATGTACATGTAATAGTATGTAGCCAAAACCGGGCCGTTACTGACTGCAAAGCAACATCACTTGTTGTCAGAGCGCTGGAGGAAGTGTGAGAGAAATGGACAAACTCCACTCTACATTTATTTTACAGACACTTTTCGGTGAGTTCATACACACCTTAGTGAATAAACAGATAGTAAAGTGTAAATGATGAATAAATCCCTGTAGCTGTGAGAGTGTGTGGACGAGTGATTATGTGCTGCTCTTTCAGCTTTCTTTACACCGTGTCTCCTTGAGATCACTTCAGCAGACGTCAGATCTGTCCATCCTGGAGAGAACATCATTCTGCCCTGTAACATCACTAATTATCCTGAGATATCGTGGTATCGACTGAGATCTGACGAGGTGACGCTGCTGATATCTGCTGAGGAATGGAAGCTGAAGAAAACCTTTTCTCTTAGTTATAATGTGAACAAGAGTCACTTTGATGCAACAGAAAGCAGCAGTTCAGTCAGTTTAGTGATTATTGGAGTTAGAGAGACAGATCTGGGGTTTTATTACTGTGGAGGTCGAAAGGACGCAACACAAACTCAGTTTGGAAAACCCATCAGACTCAACTTTAGAGGTGGGTGCCAATACTTTATTCATTCTGAACTATGTGTTTTAATTATGTTTTAGGATTTATATTTATTTCTTACTATATATACTGCTTTGAATATTATTTAATGTTTTATTTTTCATAAACAAATAATAAAATCTAGCACATCTGACACTCCAGAATTTATAAGGATATACTGATGTGGACATTATTTAATCTCCTGATTCAGTTCCTTCAAGGTTTATTTATTTTGTCTACACTGAAAAAAAATCCAGCAAAATGTTGGCATAACGATTATTTTTTTTAGTAATCTGGACAATAAGACATGAAAAGGCCGACGGAACTAGTGAAAACAAGTTCATTAAACAACCGTTGGGTCAACTAAGGTTTAATTATTGAACAAACTTGCTAATGCAAGTTAACAGGCAGGAAGTTGGTTTAGAAGTTGGAGCATGCGCGCTGTTACATTTCCAACGTTGGTGCATGCGCGTTGGGTGCCGCGGACATTTTGAATCATGTGGAATATCATTTGCAGCGCGTTTCTCCACCTCACAACGGAAAACTTCTTCTTTTAAATTTAGGTAAGTGCACGTATTTATATCGAAGCCCTTAGAAAAATTATTGTAACATTAATGAGTTTTGCGAGGTACATAGAGCTCGATGCAATTGTTTATTTTACGTTAGACAGTGAAAAAGCTGGAAATTATTCGTTAATTCCTAATAACTCTTCGAAACTCGGTATTCAAAATATGCAGTGTTTATGCCGCGAATGTGTTTGTAATCTTTGCATTTTACGTTTCAGAGCACATTCTCTCAACATCCTTCCGGATAAACAATTGAACGTATAATATGACCGCAAACTTGGCCATTTCATGTAAGTAAACATTTATACTGCAGTTATTCTGCTTTGTTTAATCTTACTAGTTTACTATTTTATTTTTATGCAATACTGTTCACAACCCTTTTTCCTCATTACATTAAATGTGCATTAAATATAGATGGATCTCATTGAGTCTTAGACAATTAAGTAAAAAAAAAAAAGTAAAAAATATTTCCTTGCAGACTTGTAATTGGTCAGATTAGCTCTTAAAACAGTGCACTAACATTCAAAAGTTTTAGATCAGTATTATTTTTAGCTTTTAAAAGAATGTTTTATGTTCATCAATACTACATTTATTTTATCATAATATGAAATAATTCGAAATAACCTGGGATCTGCTGGGATTTATTTAAAGCTTTAACATTAAGCCGAATTTTCAGCATCATTACTCAAGTCTTCAGTGTCTATGATCCTCAGAAATCACTCTAATAAGAGCATCTGATGATCATGGGAAATTTTCTTAATATTTTTGTGTAGAGAGTTGTAACTTTTTTTTGCCAGCAATAGTGTACAGTAGTGTGTTTGTTTGTTTGTTTATTTGTAAGAATAGCCTACAATAATTTAATGTATGTTTTGAGTAATACGTGCACCATACATTTTCTGCAGGTATCCGGGTTTTGATTTTGGAACTTAGCAGATGCACTGCAGAATTAGCAAATTTGCCCATTTATTTTATTTTAAGATGTTCTTCTGAAACACATTACACTATGACATGCTGGAAGAATAAACTGGCTCTGTTTTTATGTGTTATACACACAGTATTTTGCCCCTTACAAAAATGTAGATTCAAGCTTTAGCAGCCATAGAACAAGAAAACATAAAAATAACACCATCAAAGATTACAGATTAGTGCATAAGGAATCAGAAAAAATCTCAGATAAAACAGAACCTGATCTGAACCTGAAGCTGGGACTTCACCTTGTGCACATGTACGATTGAGAGAACAGGACATGGAAAGATTTGAAGTTTATCAAAAGTGACAATGCATAATATAAGCGCCCTTTTTTTCAGACTTCAAATATTGTGGCTAACCGAATGCAAACTGCCCTGGTACTGGAAGGTGTACCTGCGTTTCTCTGTGATGGATCATCTGCACTATTCAGAACATGTCTGGTGAGTATGTTGCATTGATTCTCTGCAGGCACTTTGCAAATAATACAGCTGTCAATGTTTTATGTTGACATTAAGAATTAAGATGTTATATTAATATTCATTTGAACTCCGGCTCTTATTTTACTTTAGCTGATCATCTCAAACTTGTATAGCTCTGAGACAATAGCTTTTAAGGATTTATGAGGGTTTTTGTCTGTACATTTTGTCTACATTAATCTAGTAGGATCCAAGACATTCATGGAACAAAAAGAAATGTATAATATAATATTTATATAATATTTTGTATTCTTTATTACATTAGGACAGTACTCCTGATGGCAGACTGACCAGAGGGATGAAAGTGGGAGTTCCTGTTGTGATTGAAGATGATGTCTCTTGTACAACTTTGCCGTTGTAGAGGAAGAGATTGTTTTGCAAGATGCTCCAGATCTGCAATCTGCTGTTGCTTACCTTTTTGGGCTTCTGTGCACCTTGGGTTTTCAGTACCCAAAAAAAATCTGAAGTACAATTTTGAGAAGGTGTTTATGGAAATGGGCACTCGCTGCTCTGCAAGGGTACAGTCCCTTAAGACTTAGTCTTATGAAAAAGTTTAGGCACCCCTTGATATAACATTTTATCATATGTCATAAATCATATAACAATGATTTTTTTTTTTTTTTGAAAAGATGTTAACACAGTATCCCCTGGAAATGGAAAAAATGCATAATATGTTCAGCAAACGTTAGTGCATAGTTACTTTTTATGTCATTAATTCAACAAAGAACCATTATTGTGGCACTGTGCAAAAGTTTGGGCACCCTACATAATCAGTACTTGGTAACACCTCCTCTGGCAGATATCACAGCTTACAAACGCTTTTTATAGCCGCTAAAAGTCTTTCAATTCTTGTACTTGGGATTTTCTCCCATTCTTCCGTGTAAAAAGCTTATAGTTCTGGAATATTTTTAGTCGTCCTGCATGCACAGCTCTTTTAAGATTTACCCACAAATTTTCAATGATGTTTAAATCAGGGGACTGTGCTGGCCGTTCCAAAACCTTCACCTTGCTTCTCTTGAGGTCTTCCATAGTGGATCTAAGGGTATGTTTAGGATCATTTTCCTATAGTAGAAGCCATCCTCTTTTCAGCTTCAGCTTTTTTACAGATGGTGTGATGTTTGCTTCCAGAATTTGCTGGTATTTAGTGGAATCCATTCTTCCTTCCACTCGTGCAATGTTTCCTGTGCCACTGGCTGCAACTCAACCCCAAAGCATGATCGATCCATCCCCATAAATCTTCCTGCAGGTTTTTTGCAGTCAAATGGGAGTTTTGATTTGTCTTTCTAACCAGCATACGAACAGTTCTCTCCGAGTTTTCTTGGTCTTCCAGATCGCATCTTGACCTCCACAGTTCCCCTGAACTGCCATCTCTTAATTACATTTATCTTCTTGTAGCTTTCTCCTGCATTGTGGGCATTCATTTCAGAGACTTGCACAGCTGCTTAGGGGAACCTATGGTTGTTGAGTGTCCGCAAGTGTGTGCACAAGGTTTGAAGAGTCGAAGTATTTTTAAAGCTTTGAAATTGGCATTTACTAATGATCTCACGAGCTGATTAAGGTCTGAAAACTTGTAAAAATAATCTGAGAATCTGGAACTCTTAGAGTGCCCAAACTTTTGCACAGTGCAATAATGTTTTTTTATTATTATTATTATTATTTTTGTTCAGTTCATGGCATAAGAAGTAACTATGAATCAATGAAAATGTTGACTGTGTTGACATCTTTTCAATTAAAAAAAAATCACCAAAATCTGTTATTTAACAAGGTGTGCCTAAACTTTTGCATAGGACTGTAACTTCTGCTATGATGCTATGATTTTGTGAGCTGTTTGGCTTAGTACTGTCGTGGAAATTAATTGAAGACTCAGGCTTTGATTTCAGAAGGTTACAACTTTATTGGTTGATCAATAAAGTCGGGAGGTCTGCAGAACACACCACGACTCCCGACGGCTTCTTGCTTAAATACTGATCCTAGACAAAGGCGGACATTTTTCCCGCGCTTACTTTACATAAAACATCTGGGTTTCATTAAGGTTCCCAGTTCTGGGTGCCTCAATGTATAGATCGGATTGCTTACACAGGCACATTCCAAAGGGGCCTATATGCTCGGCTTCTCACGCAGGCCTTCCATTATTGCAAGCTGAGGTATCGTTTTATTTCTTAAAAGTAGGGTATGTCACATAAAATCAGATAAAAATTTCTTCTACAGTACCCACTCGCAGGTAATCTTATAATTCATTTTACATGATTCCCTGATTCTTAGAAGCTGCAGTTGAATTGTTTTTATTTATTTTTATTATTATTATTATTATTATTATTATTATTATTATTATTATTTTGTTTCCTTGTTTTGTGCTGTTTAGACTGTAATGGGCATTTTGTCATGTTTCAGCACTTTCAATACAAATCCAACGTTACATGATTCCCTGGTTGTTAGAAGCTGCTGTCCCCCCCCATTTCCTTGTTTTGTCCAGTTTAGACTGTGAAGGGCATTTTGTCATGTTTTTTTTTTTTTTCAGTTTAATTTTACTTGACAATCAAGGAATGTGGTTGTAATGTTTTACTTTTGGTTTAAAATAAAATTGGGAAGAAACTTTAATGCAGTTACAGCTTTTTTCATTACATTGTCTTAAATGTTAAACACACAACCTGCATCAGTAAATTTAAACCAGAGATGTCAAAAAATGTGACATTTATTAAATTAATAAGTCTTTTAAACTATCAAAACTCTTTAAACTGGGAGTATAAGACTATAAATTGGGAGAATGTAAAATGTGACCGTACTTAGTTAAGCAAAAACTAAGTTAAACAAAAGTTAAACCAAGTCAACAAAAGTTGAGTTACTGTAACTCAAAGCTGTGCAGTAAGTTGCCCTAAAATTTTGAGCTGAGTCAACATTTTATTTTTTACAGTTCAAAGTAAAACATTATATTCCGGTTGAATTTCATGGTTTAAAGTTTCTAGGAGAGGTTTATTAGTTTAGATGATATTCTTCTCTCAGATAATCAGATCGATGTGGCAGGGTTAAGCACTTTAACAATCCCAATATTCCATAATCTATGTAGTTGTGGATTTAAATGTTTATAACATCGACACAGCTGTGGTAATATCAGTGCGGTGGGGAGGGAAAAAGTTTCTAAAAGTGACTCAGTGTCTGAATTCAATATTGAATGCGTTTCAGATGAATCTGGGGCTGATGGTTCAGACAGACTGCAGGCTGCCACCTATACACACTGTGGAGTCATTATAATTCTATTGTGTGTGCACTTTTTGTTTTAATGAGCTTCATCTGCTTATATCTGTACAGGACCACGAAACAGGGTAAGAACTTGCATTCTAAATACAACATTCACATACTTAACCCTGTCACACATTCTTACCTTTATGTACATTACTTCCTGTTGTTTAAGGTCATGCAGCAGCTCTAAAACTGTGCGTGTGCATGTGTGCGTGCATGTGTGCATGCACGACATTTTTTCCTTGTTGCTAGCAGAAAGGTAACAGAAAAATGCTGAAATGACAAAATGTAGCTGAAGTCAGTCAGAGCTGAGATCATGTCATTATTAAAGCAGAATAAAAATGTTGCATGATCAGATGTTTCTCTTTACAGGAGGTGGACCTGCACCTGTCTGATTTCACCTCTGTGACCTACACAAGTGTCTCCTGACGGCCCAGGAAACTTCAGCAGCAGTTTACTTCCTGAAGATGCATTATTGTTTTTATTTCACTCCAGATAAAATCACAAAGCTTTATATAAGCCCACAATGAACATGAACAGAGATTACTCTACTTCTTATACATATAATGCTGATAGTTGGACATCATGTACAGTACACCACTTTTATAGATCTTTAATCTGTTCTTGTATGCAAGATGAAAATGTATATTTCGAATAGACAGTGTTCCTATAAACAGTCAGTAAATGGGGCTTTAAGGTTATTTGTGGTTTGTACACAATCAGATGGTGATAAAGTGTGTATAAAAGCTTAGAAATAAAATCATAATTCTGTAAATGGGCACAGGCCCCATGCCAAGTCCTTCTGCAGCGGTGGACGAAGACTTGGGCATAGGGAATTGCAGCTTCCTCTTCCTGAGGGGGAAATGATGTTGGCTGATACCCAAGGCAGCAGTGGAACAGGGACATCCCTGTGGATGAGGTGGGGAGCGAGTTGTAGGCATATTCCAACCAGGGTCTGCTGGACCAGGTTTTCCACTTCCAGCTGTCTAGTGGCCAGAATGATAGGTTTGATATCCTTAGAGCCTGGCTGGTATGATCGTGTGAAATGAAAACGGGAGAAGAAAGTGACCAACGTGCCTGGCCAGAATTAAGTCTTTTGGCTGACTTTAAATATTCACAATTCTTGTGGTCTGTCCATACAAGAAAAGGGTGTTCTGCTCCCTCCAGCCAGTGCCTCAGAAGGCGAGCAGGGTTCAGAGCCAGAAAGATGAGAGAGAGTCTGTGATCCGAGTTCGTAGTCGTCAAGCAAATCCAATGGTCGATAACAAAATCCGTAAGCATGGAAATCCAAAACAGGAGGCAATAGCGAGGTCAGGAAAAACAAAGAGTGGTCAGTATCAAAAGGCAAGGCATGGAAAACTGCTGGACAATTGGGCTATGGAATGCACTCAATAATCTGCCGACGTGGTGGTGTCAGTGTGCGGTTTAAATAGGTAAGGGAGATAATTAGTGATGGGGCACAGGTGTGTGGAGAGCAGAGAGTGAAGCGTGAGAAGTAAGGAGCGGTTGGGAACGTGGAACAAGAGTGCTCAGGTAATCATGGCAAAGCTGTGACTTGGTGTTCGTCGTGACAAATAGCTACAATTACTCATCATAAAATTATTAAAAACCCTTTTAATTAGACATTGTGCTTTGGTTTATTAAAAAACAGCCAAACCATGTGCAAGTTTGTTCTTTTCCTGTTTTGTGGTTTTATGTTGCATGTATGTTAAAAAGCATGAGGCAGTTTGCAGCGCTGGATCCTCTCGTTTCTATCTGTTCACTTTTATTCTCATGTTCAACAAACATGAAGTTGTTCATTAACAACTGCAAATAACACAAACAAACATAAACAAAATATTTTATTATTTGTTTATAAGAGTGGTTGTGTTGACTTTTTAAAAAATAAAATATATAATGTATCCAGGTTCACCCAACTTTTGTATAATTCTATAGCAAATAAACATTTATAAATATGGACATCCTGTTCAAAACAAACAAACAAAAACACAGTTTGTCAAATTACTTCTATCCTAAAAATAACTTCTTACATACATATATATATATATATAAACCTGCCATGGTATTAAGTTTGTAATGGAAAATGTATTCTTCAGAGTGTGTGAATGCTGTTTGACCACAGACTCTTTTCTCACATGTTAAATAAAAACACACATCTATGTGCTGATCGTGTTAAAAACCACAAAAACCCCCTAAGTAGGACAACCCATACACACTGGTAAACAAATACTCACGAAGGATTCAGTGCATCTCTTCAATGCAAGGTATTTAGACTGCTTTAATTTTCTTCACAGCATCCAAGCAGGCATTTAGTTTTTGTACATACACTTTGAATTTAATACCATTTGTCTCCTACACTGTGGAATAGATATAAACTTCTACATACATTGAGATGTGCTTCTGTCATCTACTCAGCAGCCATTATAGCTGTTTAATAAGAAGACATTACTCTGGAAAGGGGAACTGGCAGAGATGTAGTGGCTAATATATAGTGCTGTGATAAAAAAATCTACTGAGTCTGTTAAAATATGCTGTTATGTTCTTCATGAGACATGGCTAGGGGAACATATTTCCTAATGCCTAACATTTTTAGATATTACTAGATGCTATTTCCCTGACCTGGTTGAACTTTTGATTTTGATTTTTTTTTTGTGTGTGTCCTGCTGTGACAAAGCAATTTCTCTGAGGAACAATTATAACCTGGCCCCTAGCTTCTGTAGCTCTGCTATACCTAGCCTGCAGATGACGTTGAACCAGATCTGCGTTTCTTCCGGCAAATTCATGTTACATCCGTTCTACTTATTTGTCCCAGCTCTATTGCAAATTCAGTTAATGAACCAGTTCATGAACCAGACTATTTTGTCAAATCTACATAAAATTTGGAGCTGTTTCACTTCTTTGGCATGACTTTGAGAAAAAGTTAGATTTGCAGATAGCAGCCGCAACCGATCTGAATTTATTTTTGTTCCAGCCTCCCAAGTTGTTGCTATGCACAAGAACCCAAACATGTGTAACATGACCTTTCCTAATGTGCTTAGTAATGATTAATGGTATTAAATCAAGAGCAAAATATGGAAATTGTTATGGAATTATAAATTGTATGTACTGAAGATCTGGCAACAAGATTTGGCTTGGCTTATTTTTGCACAATGGGCCAAATATGTTACAGATCTGTCCTGCACATCTGATTAAATTATTTTCAATTTCTTTTAATCAACCATGTGTTCAATGATGATATGTAGGTTGGTATTGACTAAACGCCATTACAAAATTGTTTTGTAATAGATAAATGGTTTATTTTGAAA
>JAAGKR010011298.1:0-19831 GCA_011419295.1 Clarias macrocephalus
CACTTCACAACTGAAAAAGGAGACATGCTTTCCATATTAAAGCTTTATTTCAGCATAGCTACACCACTGACACATTTTAGACCACTAAGCATGCTTTAAAGTGTACACTTGATTTCTAGTGAGCTTCACAGCGACTCTTTCGGAACGAGGTGATCTGAGTCGTGTCGTGGTAGGAGACGGTACAGCCGAACACCTCGGCCTCTTCCCAGCGTTCCTTGCTGAGGGTCAGGGTGCTGCTGCGGCTGTAGAAGCCGTTCTTCTGTTCTTCTGTGCTGGTCACAATCCCCTCGTTCACCTCGGCACCATCCACGGTCCAGCTCAGCAGCGCCCCCTGTGGAGAATAGGCTGAGAGCAGGCAGAGCAGTGAGGCCGATGATCCCTCAGAGAGCTGCAGAGAGGAGGGAGGGAGCAGAGACACGGAGGGCTTCACCACCGGACCAGCTGGAGAACACACACACAAACACAGTTATATTTTATGCTAATGTTAACTCTAACATAGTGAACTCTGTTATATAACGTCTGTAGAGCAGATGCACAAGTTCATCATCATACAACAAAGCACAATTCTGATAATGTCATCCAGTCAATCTGCAGCTAAACAAAACAATCTTCATCTTCTGCACAAAACACACTGTGCAGGAATAAGCATCACACCAGGATAATGTTATCTCAGTTAAATATTTTTACATTAACACCTTTTTGTGGTTTATCATTAATAGAAAATAAACAATAAACAAACATTGTTCATGCTTTATTCTTACAAACATTTTCAGTACTATGATAAATTAGAGCAACACAAAAATTTTATCCAATAAGTTTCAAATTTTTTCAAGTGTTTCAGACTGAATTTTACTAAATAATTATGAAGCTGATTTGTTATAGAAGCAGCTCTGCTCTTTGCATCACATTTCTCTTCTTTATAGAGAATATGTTTTTGCATATATAATTGTCACATTATTATTTTACAGTAAATTTATGCCTTTCATTAAATTGTGTAAAAGTACTAATAAATCTCTGAGCTTCGAAAAAAGCAGCCACTTACTTCTTATAATGACTTTGGTTCCTCCACCAAAAGTCCACCACAGTGATACATTCCTATGAAGCCGTCGTACAAAAACCTCTGTCACACTACAGTGAATACACACACACACGCACACACACACACATACACACACACAGACACACACATGAACCGTTCATTATTGGTGGTTATATTTACAGAGCACTATGTGAATAAATAATTGTTAGTTAGTTTACTTTGTCACTCTGGTGTTTAAACTCAGTGATGTTTCAGTAAAAACTTCACTCTAAAGGACAGTGTACTGTACACACTGAAGAAGACTGGAGGAGAAACAACACCAAATGATGGACTAGTGATGAGATTCACCTCTACAGTCAGAAAGACAATATAATTGATACAAGAATAACTTTATAATGCTGCTCATAAATCTCCTCTGTAGTGAGTCTGAATCCTGATGAAATTCAAGTGAAAGACTGAACTTCTGTCATGTCTCCACTACATTTATGTTGTATCTATATCTTCTCTTAGAAGAAATTTCTACTTTTAAATTCTGACATGGGGAATGTTAAGCTTCTATCTGTTTCACTTATTACAGTAAGATTGGGGGAATGTGGTAAAGGTGTTTCCATACTTGGAGGACACTTTGCATTAGCAGCACATGCTTCAGTGCTCTGGGAGTGTTTATAGCGCTGTGACTTTAACACTTCATGACTGAGAGCTGCTGCTACAGCAACTTCACCCACAGCTACCATGACTTTGATCCCCGTCTTCATCTGGACACTGATCCTCTGGACTCAAGGTCAGACACTGCTTCAGATTTTATCTCTACAATCATCTCTTCATACAAATACACATTTTTATGTATTATAATGTTTCAGTTTTATAATGTATTATAATATATTTTTACAGAGTGCAGAGGTCAAGTCACAGTAACTCAGACTCCTGCAGTGAAATCTGCTGCTCCAGGAGAAACAGTCACCATCAACTGTAGAACCAGTCAGGCAGTGTACAAAGGCTCAGCTGGTGAACGCTTACACTGGTATCAGCAGAAACCTGGAGAAGCTCCTAAACTCCTGATTAAATTTGTAAATCAGCTACAGTCAGGTTTTCCAGCTCGTTTCAGTGGCAGTGGATCTGGATCTGATTTCACTCTGACCATCAGTGGAGTCCAGACTGAAGATGCCACAGATTATTACTGTCAGAGTTGGCATAGCATCACTGGCTACTGGTTCACACAATGTTATATAGTGGTACAAAAACCTCCATCAGTCAGATTGTAGAGAGACTGAACTGCTGCAGCTGGGAGCGACTGCAGGTGCTGAGTTGGAGGATGTGATACGACACAATGACACACACTTAATGTGATTTTGCATTACTGTTTTTTCATAAAGCACACAGAAGAGATATTTGAGATAAGTTTTGTTTTCAGTTCAGGAATGTGTAATTTGGTCACAGCTTTATACATGATGGTACAAAGTATTAAATTTCACATCTGCTGGTGGCTTTGTTTTAGGATAAAATGATCACAGGACATTTTAGTCACACTCCTCCATTATTTTAATTTGCATCTTTTTTAGATATAAAAAAAAATCAGTTGCTTCTGTTCACCAAAATATAAATGTCACTGTGATATTCTGTAAATTCATTGAACAGTGCTGCTCAAACACCCAGTAAACTCACATGATAGTGCTGCTGGCCTTACTTAGTTCGGGGAGACTCATATTACATCACACACACTCATTCATTCAATGTCACTTAATGCTTTAACCTGGTCAGGGCCACAGTGGATCTGGAGCCTATCCAGTCATATTCTTTGTTCAGAGGCAGATAAAACAATTCTATTTAGGAGTCTTTACTGTGTATTAGCTCTTTATTGTTGCTGCAGGACTGGAAGAAGTATGTAGTGATTTGACCAAGATACACCTAAGATACAGGAACGCATTTCAAACTAAACAGGATGAAGGGATGAAACCCTTAAAGTATGTTCACTTGATTTAAGGGTCGATACTTTTCTGCTCCATGCTGGTTAATATTTCTGGGTTGAAGCAGGTTTATGTCATGATATGGATGAGCATAATGCACAGAGGTACACAGAGAGTGTGATGTGAACACATCAACAAAAAGTATGTCAGTATTTTACAACAAAAAAATAATATATATATATATATATGTTTAAATAAAATATGATGTAATTATTTTATTGAGCTGTGCTGGAGAATTTAGTTTAATGAAAGAAGAGTCCTATTAAAAGTCAGGAACACCAGGCCCTACAGTGTTAGGATAGCTTTCTGCAGAAATCATGAATTATTATTACTAATTATTATTAATAATCATTATTACTAGTGCCAACATCACAGACATCATTCAGGTCCCAATCATTTCAACATTAAAGCTGAGTTCATTACCATCGAGTCACCATGAGAGATCAGCAGACTCATGTACACCTCGTTTAGAGCCCAATAACTACTACTAATAATCTACTGCATGTTTATGTAAAATACAAACCAATGAGACTCTCTATCAGCACCTAGTAAAAACACAAAATATATAACTTTTATCAAGTGACCACCAGCATCTGAGAGCAATGTGTCCTAGTTTTCTCTAAAGATGAGCTGGTTAATGGACAGCACTGGGTTTTACTGTGACATATTTTATATAAGCAAAATACAACAATTTTGTGTATTTGCTTTTATAGAACAATAACCCACAGCGATGGTGTAATATGCTTTAACTGGAAGCAGAGTCAGTGTTTATTACCCCAAAGCTGCTTATTTCCTCACAAAAGCTAAATTTATTGTCTTATTTCTATTATACCACGACCATGAGCTACAGTATGAACAGCCCCTCACCATTTTTTCTTTACTCTTTGTTTTCAATCAGTTAACAAGAAATAAAAATGTGAATAATTTTTAACAGAAGGAGATTATTCAGATCTTTTTGCTCATTCTTCAAGTTAATTACATTTTACCTTTGCAGGTTGGGAGATATTTAAACTCGCATACATTCAGCTGGAGGAAGTGAGGAGTGTGTGTGACTCACTTTGCATGGGAGGAGTTTGTGCTACCAGAATTGAGCAGTGGTGTGTGCAGATGTTTAACAGTATTATGGAGTCAAGAAAAGCTACTTTGATTATTGATCAGTTCATGTAACTTTAGATTCAGTATAAACTTGAACACTCAAAAATAATTGACTCTTAAAAATGTTTACATGATTATTATTGTTTTACGCCAATGTATCCCAGCAGGAGTATAGTTTTGATAAGGAACTTGGTTGTTCTTAGATTTCTAGCTCATAATTGTGATTTCATCAGAAGTTTCTGTTCTGGAGCTTAATAATGATTATAAACAAAAAGCAGTTACATTGAAGATGATGTTCAAGTTGAGTTACACTGAGAAGTGTGTGATAAAAAGTGATCTGTATAAAAATACAACATGAGGGAAATCAGAATGCTGTTTCATTGTTGAACAAAGGCTTTTATTTAAAAATGTGACATTTTTGCAGTAATGTAAGTCACCAGATGTAACACACAGTGAAGCAGTAGAATGTGAGCTGAGTAAAGTGTATGTGAGCTCACAGCTCTGAGCACTGCTCCATGTTCACTGTGCTCACCACAGAAGGTTGGTTCTCCTTGAAGGCCTCACAGGTCACCAGCTTGTTCCTGCACTGCTCCGAGTTGAGACTCAGTGTGCTGCTCCAGCTGTAGAGGCCGTCTGTGTGCAGAACATCAGCACTGTGACTCTCCCCCGAGGTCCAGCTGTTCCCATTAATCTTCCAGGTCAGCCTCCAGTCCGAGGGGAAGCCATTGTTGGCCACACACACGAGTGTGACCTTCTCCTGCTGCAGCTCCACACTGGAGGGGGGCAGCACCGTCACACTGGGCCGGGTGAGACCTACACACATGTACACAAATGCACAGTTGAGACAGGAATGGACAGCTGTCAGTCACTCAGGCTTCATTTCACCTCACTGTGTGTTTCACTTCCTTTTATATCTTACAGAGCAGAACTGAGTTCAGTGGAGCGTCACACACATTTCATATTCAGGTCGAATTATATCTACATGAGTTAAATGAAAGTTTTTGCTAAACATTAAACTTATTGTTACAAATTATGTTGAAAATTCAATAATCAGAATCATTACCTGCTTTGAATCTATACTGATTTAAATTCTTGTGATCATTGCACATTCAAATAAATGTTATTAATTATAATATTATAATAATTATGAATCTTGATAATACAAATAAATAACATTTAACATAAACAATGTTTGTCATGAAAAATAATTTTTAGGCTTTAACATGTTACTTTGTTCATAGATCTAATGTGCCTGAAAATTTTTATATATTTAATTGAACAAAACAAAATCATCATAATATTCACAAACAGCAATATATAAATATTTGTTTAAAAAAAATTGGACATTAGCACTATAATCAGATACATTTTGTCAAGCATTTAAAACACACAAAAACAAAAAAATAAAAATAAAAATAGGTTCTGCATGAATGATGAATCAGTAAGGATGATATTCAGGGGACTATATAATGTATATTCTTACAGACTGAAAAATTTATCTGAACACATACCATTTCAAAAATTACATTTTAGCATACTCTACTTCAGTCATTAATTTAAACACACTGTATTTCAGTCATTAGTAAACAGGTTACTTACGGCCCACAGACAGTTTGGTTCCTCCACCAAAAGTCCACCACAGTGATACAAACAGGTTTAGTGGCCGTACAAAAACCCTGCTGCTCTAAACTCACTGCTCTCTCCATCCATTTAAACCTTTTATTACAAAACAGCTACAAAATACCAACTTCTGTTAACTGATTAATACACTAACTTTCTGACTGGTTTATTGTGGCTCAGTGTTTCTAAAACTGCTATTACTGAAATTAGGATGCAGTTATAGTGTAAGACTAAATTACACAGATTAAAAGCTCACACAATTTACAACATTCAGATCTGCAGGTGAAAAGTTTTAACCATTAAGGCTCACTTAATACAATATTGATCTACTAATGAAAAATTTGTAATGTATGACTGAATGTGTAGAGTGGATTCTTTGACTGATTAAAAGTGCTGATACCATATTTGATCCTAAAATATTTAAAACATTAATCTACAGACAAAACAGTGTATAATTACTCACTAACACTGATGCTGCTGCTTCCACCATTAATCCACTACGGTGAGAAACTCATTAACATTCAGGACAAACACATCCACTGAAAGTTTATGTCCACTGTAAGCTTCTCTCTCTAATTCACTTATTTACACATACTAGACCTAAAAGTATTTTACAGAAAATCTCCATCTGACCCCAGAATCAAAACTCACACAGTAACTCTGTAGTAGTGTGAGAATTACAGTGAGATTGGGGGAATGTGGTAAAGGTGATTCCATACTTCGAGGACACTTTGCATTAGCAGCACATGCTTCAGTGCTCTGGGAGTGTTTATAGTGCTGTGACTTTAACACTTCATGACTGAGAGCTGCTGCTACAGCAACTTCACCCACAGCTACCATGACTTTGATCCCCGTCTTCATCTGGACACTGATCCTCTGGACTCAAGGTCAGACACTGCTTCAGATTTTATCTCTACAATCATCTCTTCATACAAATACACATTTTTATTTATTGTAATGTTTCAGTTTCACTGTCAATTATGATATATATTTTCACAGAGTGCAGAGGTCAAGTCACAGTAACTCAGACTGCAGTGAAATCTGCTCTTCCAGGAGAAACAGTCACCATCAACTGTAGAACCAGTCAGGCAGTTTATAGAAGCAACTGCTTACACTGGTATCAACAGAAAACTGGAGAAGCTCCTAAACTCCTGATTAAACTTGCAAATCAGCTACAGTCAGGTTTTCCAGCTCGTTTCAGTGGCAGTGGATCTGGATCTGATTTCACTCTGACCATCAGTCGAGTCCAGACTGAAGATGCAGCAGATTACTACTGTCACAGTTACCACGACGGTTATGTGTTCACACAGTGTTACAGAGTGGTACAAAAACCTCCCTCAGTCAGATTGTAGAGAGACTGAACTGCTGCAGCTGGGAGCGACTGCAGGAGTCAGAGGATGTGATACGACACAATGACACTCTGTGGAGTGAGACGAGGCAGGGGACACCCTGAACAGGGTGCCAATCCATTGCAGTGCACACACATGCACACTCATTCACACATTACAGGCAATTTGGGAATGCCAATTAGCCTAATCTGCAGGCCTTTGCAGGCAGTGGACTGTGGGAGGAAACTGGAGTACCCGGAGGAAACCCACCAAGCACAGGAAGATAATGCAAACAGAGACAGGAATCAAGACATGCAGGGAATCAAACCCGTACCCTGGAGGTGCGAGGCGACAGTGTTTACTGCTACACCAAATTTACACATTTATTGTTTTATAATTTATTGTGGTCCTATTTCTCAAAAGATGAATGTGTTTGGATGATTGAAGCTGTATTGAAGGTGATTGAAGCTGGTGCAAGCACTAATTAAAACATATTGTAATATTGTTTTGATTCTGCATAACAGTTTATTAGTCTATGAAGATGTGTTTTTGTTGTAGAGCACAAACCTTATGTACTTCCATAAGTCAGTCTGGATAAATGCATCTGCCCAATGCTGTAGATGTAAATATGCTTGAGAGACAATATATTGCAATATAACTTAATGTGCTGCAGTTCAGGACTCTCTAGTGTTTGGTGATTTATTAAGTCAGAAAACATAAAACTGTAAGATTTGGTTTTAATATGATTTGGTTTCTTCAGCTAATAGCCGAGTTTTATGAACCCTCTTGAACCCTTTTTTTCTAGGCTGTCTTTAAAACAGATTCATAATCAATTTCTCTCTCCTCTATCATGTTCTATTGCCATCCTGGTGCACTTTGCCGATTGTATGTTTAATTGGTAAGAGAAGATATAGATTATTCCATTTGGTAGCTGCCCTTGTCCAGAGTGAATCACAAAATCAGGGAAATATGTATAAATTATATGCAGGAATGCGTCATGATGAGGTCCAGAGGGCAGAGGGGGTCTGGATTACTGGCAACATAGGACCTGGGCAGCTCAACAGAGAGCAAGAGCGAGCGAGAGAGAAAGAGAGAGAGAGAGATTAGGTATGGTCACAGTCAGACAATGTACAGGTATAAGGTAAATGTAGCTTTTGTGCAGAGTGCTAGCAGGGACTCCGGCAGGACTAACTATGACAGCATAACTAAAAGGGAAAGTGTAAGAGCCCTGAAAAGGGAGGTATTTGTGTAAAAGATACACAGACACAACTTTCCTCAGCTCACATGTATAATGACTAAGTTATCAGCATAACTTAATACAACACAAATCAACAGCAGGACAAATGCCATTATGTACACAGTTCTCCCACCAAATACAATGTCCAACTGCAATGAAAAACTGTATCTGTGTACTGTACAAACAGCACTGAAATATTTAAATAAACACATACATACAAGATAAAGTCTATTCTATTAATAACACTACAAAAATCTGAAAATAATGAAAATGTCAAGCATACAGTAGGATAGACAAACAGAGATTAACAAAAGATACTGTAATTTAGCTTGTTCCTGCTATACTCCGACTTCTGATTAACACATACAACACAAGCAGACCTTTCACTCAAGTGATAAACATTGACAACATAATTTCAACATCAACTAGCTGGTACAAAATTAGCCATGTAAACGACCATGCGGTTAGCATAACAAACCTATTGTGGTTAACATCATTTAATTACCTTCAAACTTTAAAAGAATTAGAGATAATATACTTCCAATGTTTCCCTGTGTGTATACATACATTTACTTAAAACATATCCAATTATAAGAAATTATTCTAAAGGTCTCACCTGAAAAGGGAGGTATTTGTATAAAAGATACACGGACATGTAATGACTGGGAGAGAGAAGGCCACATGCTCTTTTACCTACCTCAACAACATAGTTGCACAACCGCCTGCTGGAATCATTTGGTACTGCACCTTGCTCTTACTACACCCGGTGTTAAAGTGATTCTAACATAAAACATAACAAAAAAATATTATGTCTCAGCTGCTGTTACTAACAGTTATGAACATAAAACAATACATATGATCCAGCCGGAAACTACTATGAGATCATTAAGTGCTTCTCTCCTACTGGATCTGTATCACAGCTTATAGTGCACATTGTCTCATCTATCACAAAAGCAAGAAAGAAACACAGACATGAAGGCTTCCTGGGAAGAAAAGCAGCCAGTCACTTCACCATGAAAAACCTAAATGATCAATGAGAGTGGGGAAGACAGAATCCAAACATACAAGTTCACCATAATACTCTACGTCCACGAGTCCCCCAGATCTGCTTCTTTACCTAAGGCAAATCTATTCGCAAAATGATTGCATTAAATTTTTTTCTTCAACATCATGTAGTGACAATATATTCCTTGTCTTGGAAATATTGAGCTTCAAATAAATGGCTGAAATCTATAATCTCAACAAGGTAATTTATTGCTGCAAATGATGAATCAGAAAGGCCATCCAGAGTTACTATGTTATCAGAAAGTTTACTTCTAACTGCCTGTGGTCCTACTACCGTTACATCAGTGAATACTTTCAGAATTAAGCAGAAGGAAGTTAATAAGCAATGATCGCCTATGCTGTCAGCGTCCTTTAAACATTCCTCAACTTAATTAAGCTGGTATCTGTCACGTTCCTGTCACGTACCGCCGTCATTCACTTCTCCTTTTTTTCCCACGCTGTCATGCCTTTGCGCTCATGTACTCATGTTTTCCTTCTGGCTGTCATGCTTTCTCACACACACACCCCGCCCCTTTACACACCGGCATCCCATTCACAACTAATTTCTCCCAGCATTTAAGGAAGTGCAGAACGCTGTCTCGCTGCCAGATTATTGCGTGCCTTCAGAGCCCAGTTTTCTCGCGTTTCGTGTTAGTTGTTTCCATTCTTGACCTCGCTTGTATTCGCTTCTAGCCTCTCATTTTTGGATCTTGTTCGCTGTTTGTTTCCCCGCTGGTTTTGACCTCTCACTTCCTTTCACGTTTACGTCTCTGCTCGCTCCCCCTTTGGATTATTCGCATTGCTGACTGACTCGCTGGCTTTGAACTCTCGCACTGGCTCACGACAACGTCTCTGCTCACTCCCTTTTTGTCTCACGCTTCGCTGACTGATTTAACTGGCTTTCCGAGTCATTGCACCGGCTTTGTATTACGTCACCAGGATTTCCCCCCTGAACACAGAAGTGCTCAGCGGCCAGCACACCACGCCCCCCTCGTCCAAAACTGTGTCTAAGCCACGCCCCTTTGGTGCTGTAAATCTGCACTTGGGTCTTGCTCCTCTTTTTCTCTTCATTACTCTGCGCCGCCTGACAGAATAATCTGGCCACTATGGACCCAGCAGACTTAAACAGACTAAGAACAGCATTGGAGAGCCAGCGTGCTATGTTGGGCTCTCACCAGCAGGATCTCCAAAACATTAACCAAACTCTGAGAACCATTACAGATTCCCTTGCTGGCCTTTCGTCACAAATGCAGCACCTCCAGGCAGCTTCCCCGGCACTGCCCCGGCGCCCGCCCCTGTTCCAGCGGTAGCTCCTCTCCCTGTACCAGTTCATGAACCCCGCTTACCCACTCCACCCTCCTATGATGGCGATCCTGGTACCTGCCGTTCCTTCTTGTCCCAATGTTCCCTGTTTTTAGAGCTGCAAACTTTGTCCTTCCCCATGGAGCGCTCCAAAGTGGCTTACATCATCACCCTGCTCTCGGGTAGGGCCCGGGAATGGGGCACTGCCCTGTGAGACACCCAAGCTTCATACTCTGGCGACCTCCAGTGGCTGGGATGAATATGCTTTGTGTGACGCCTTCGTTAATGGTCTGGCGGAATCTGTGAAGGATGAATTGGCTTCCCTCGAGTTACCCTCCAGCTTCCAACAATTAACGGACTTAGCCGGTCAACAACAAACTTTTTGTCAAGGCCGAGAAGTGTGAGTTTAACCAGAAATCCACTTCTTTTCTGGGGTTTGTAATTTCTCCCTTCATGATCAAGATGGAGCCCTCCAAGGTCAAGGCGGTTACTGACTGGCCCACGCCCGCTTCTAGACGAGAACTCCAACGCTTCCTGGGGTTTGCTAATTTCTATCGCAGATTCATAAGGAACTATAGCACTGTGGCTGCTCCCCTTACAGCTCTTACCTCCTCAAAATTTCCCTTTAAGTGGAACGCAAGGGCAGAAGAGTCTTTTACTAGCCTCAAGCAAAGATTCACTTCGGCACCTATCCTTTCTAGACCAGACCCCTCTCTCCAATTCACTGTCGAAGTAGATGCTTCTGAGACTGGGGCTGGACCTATTCTTTCTCAAAAAAGCCCCAAAGACAAAAATCTGCATCCCTGCTCCTTTTTCTCTCGCCGACTCTCTCCTGCGGAAAGGAACTATGACATTGGTGACCGAGAGCTACTAGCTATCAAGCTAGCCCTTGAAGAGTGGAGACACTGGTTGGAGGGGGCTCAGCATCCTTTCCTGGTTTGGACTCACCACAGAAACCATGAATATTCAAAACCAGCCAAAAGGTTAAATGCCCCTCAAGCCCGCTGGTCCTTATTTTTTTCAAAGTTCAGTTTTACTATATCCTACCACCCAGGTTCTAAGAACACCAAGCAGATGCTATCTCTTGACAGTTCTTTTTGCCCCAGAATTGTGCCCCCACTGAAAGCATCCTCCCACGACAATGTATTGTGGATGCCACCCAACAGGACATTGAAGTCCTGGTCAGACAGGCCCTAGAGCAAGAACCAGGCCCAAGAAACGTTCCAACCAACCGCCTATTTGTTCCAGAGTCTATTCGCCCACATATACTTGAATGGGGACACTGCTCCAGATTGGCCTGTCACCCAGGAAGGGCCCGCACCTTGTATCTGATCCAGCAACGCTTCTGGTGGGCAACTATGAAGGAGGACATTTTAGGATTCGTGGCAGCTTGTGAAACATGTGTAAGGAACAAACCAACCAACAAACCTCCAGCAGGCCTCCTTAAACCACTCCCCATCCCTCACCGTCCTTGGTCTCACATTGCCCTCAATTTTGTTACCGGACTCTCAACTTCGGAGGGGAACACTTGCATTATGAACATCATTGATCGTTTCTCCAGAGCCGCCCATTTCGTCCCCCTGACTAAACTCCCTTCGGCCAAGGAGACAGCTGAGCTGCTCATCCTCCATGTTTTTTGGCTACATGGACTTCCTGTTGACATTGTCTCTGATAGGGGACCCCAGTTTTCTGCACACTTCTGGAAGGACTTCTGCAGACTCATTGGCGCTACGCCTAGCCTGTCATCGGGTTACCATCCACAGTCCAATGGACAGACAGAGAGAACCAACCAGAAGCTGGAGACCTCTCTGAGATGCATGACGTCACAGAAACCGACTTCATGGAGCAGGATGCTCCCATGGGTAGAATATGCCCACAACTCCCTTCCCAAGTCATCTACCAGAATGTTTCCCTTTCAGTACTGTTTGGGGTATCAACCACCCTTGTTTCCTTCTCAGGAAGAAGAGGTAGCGGTCCCTTCAGCTCAAAGTTTCGTGCGCAGCTGCAAGAGAACCTGGCAGAAAGCTCAGTCCCAACTATTAAAGTCAGTACAAGCCTTCAAGCTACAGGCAGATCGACGACGCTCGGCTGCCCCAAGATACAGGGTCGGCGATAGAGTAATGCTCGCCACACGAGACATTCCGATCAAGACCATCTCACACAAACTATCCCCTAAGTTAATTGGCCCATTCACCGTCACCAAGATTATCAACCGCTCTGTCAGGTTACACCTGCCTTCGACTATGCACCGGATAAATCCCACCTTTCATGTCTCCCAAATTAAGCGCCTTGTTACCAACCCCTTATGGGGTTCTGATTGATTTAACTGGCTTTCCGACCCATTGCACCGGCTTTGTATTACATCACCAGGATTTCCCCCTGAACACGGAAGTGCTCAACGGCCAGCGCGCCACGCCCCCCTCGTCCAAAACCGCATCTAAGCCATGCACCTTTGGTGCTGTAAATCTGCACTTCATTACTCTGCGCTGCCTGACAGTATCTCTGTCTTTGCTGAAACAGAAAACTGTCTGTCATCATAATAAAGAGGAAACATGGAGAGAGAGAATAGCAGTGGTCCTAAAACCGAACCCAGTGCAACACAAACTTTACTTTACAATTCATAGAATAATCACCATTAACAACTACAGACCTGAGCCAGGAGAGTGCTTTTCCCCTGCATTTGAGCAGTTAAAGGCTTTGTTCATTGGATGAGCTTGTTGAACCTGTCACTTCACAATTGGTTGTCTAACACCTTAGTTATTTAGTTGCTCCTGCATGAAATGAATAAATAAATAAATAAATAAATACACAAACAATGTCCAGACCATAAGCCTAACCCCAAATCCCAAGTATGAACTTGCACATTACTACACAAAAATGCATTAAAACAACATAAATCAGTGTATTGTTATTATTATTATTATTATTATTATTATTATTATTATTATTATTTGAAATATATTATGTACATTTAAATACAGGCAGATTGTAACAATGAATAGTTACACCCACTTTTAGTTCAGTAGGTCTTAGCACAATATACTCAATTCCTTCCTTTCCTGAATTTTAATTTACAGATTTACTCCCTTTCTCTAAAAAAGAGAATTATGTGGTCAAAGCAAATTTTTTGGTCCAAGATTTTTGCATCAAAGATTTTTACAATCTTCGAAATTGGATAATAGTTTTAAGGAGCATTACTGCTTAGTTGTTAATTCATGATTAACTCAGAGCAGTTTGCTATCTCTGGGCCCGATGATGGTGACAGACTCATCACTACATGACCAGATCTAAATAAAAGATTAAATATCAGTTCAAGATTTTTCTTCTACATCTACAGCAGTGTTTTTCAACCACTGTGCCGCGGTACACTAGTGTGCCGTGAGAGATCGCCAGGTGTGCTGTGGGAAATTATTAAATTTCACCTAATTGGTCTAAAACATTTTTTGAGAACTAGTAAGTTATTGTCTGCGAATAATATGCGATTGTTGAGTGTCTGCGCTGTCAAGTGGCAACAGGAGAGTACTCATGTTATACTCTTCCATACCAGTAGGTAGCAGATAGCTAATTGCCTTGTAATTTGAGACGAGAATTAATGATGCCTGGATGTGACAGGTAGCAATGACAGTGGCATTGTGGCTAGTCAGAATACGGTAATAGTGATGGAGAAGTTTTACAAAAGGAAAAATGTAAACTCCGAACTGGGCCCTGGACAAAATTCGGACCGAGATGAAGGCAGTAGTAGGAATGGAGGTCAAAAGAAAGCAAAGACTGTGACCTCGAGCAAAATCTCGAGACAATACAGTGAAAGCTATATTTCATTTGGATTTACTTTCACCGGGGATGCAACGTCACTGACTCCGTTGTGCTTGGTGTGTGGTGAAAAGCTAGCCAACAGTGCTATGGTCCCAAGTAAGCTTAAACGCCATCTCCAAACGAAACACCCTTCGCAGCAAAACAGGAATGCGGACTATTTTGTTCACCTCCGTGAAAACACAGAGAAACAGGCAAATTTTATGAGAAGAACCACAAAGGTAAATGAGAGAGCCCTTAAAGCTAGCTACCATGTTGCTGAACTTGTAGCTAAATCAAAGAAGTCCCATACTGTGGCAGAGTCATTAATACTTCCTGCCTGAAAAGCCATTGTAAATGAGATGCTCGGACCTGAAGCGGTTAAAGAAATAGCCAAAGTCCCTCTCTCAGATAACACAATTTCCAGACATATTGATGACATGTCTGCAGACATCGAATGTGTGGTTTTGGAAAAGATCCATATCAATAAGAACTTTGCTTTGCAACTTGATGAGTCTACTGATATTAGTGGATATGCTCAACTCTTGGCCAATGTGCGTTTTGTGGATGGAGACGCAATCAGAGAAAACTTCCTATTTTGCAAGGCATTGCCAGAAAAAGTAAAAGGAGAGGAAATTTTTCGGTTCACCTCAGAATATCTTGAAAAAGGAGGACTTCAGTGGGAAAACTGCACGAGCGTCTGCACTGATGGAGCTGCAGCCATGGTCGGGCGCACCAAAGGCTTTGTAAGCAGAGTGAAGGAAAGAAACCCAGATGTGATTGTTACGCACTGTTTTTTACACCGTGAGGCCCTCGTAGCCAAGACTTTACCAGCAGACCTAGTTCCTGTGATGGATGATGTTGTGCGCATGGTAAACTTTGTGAAGACACGACCTGTAAAAAGTCACATATTTGCATCTTTGTGTGAGGAAATGGGAGCGGAGCATAAAACCTTGCTCTTTATCACGCGGCAAAGTCCTGGTCCGTGTGTATGAACTGTGGGAGGAACTTAAAGTGTTTCTGACAAATGACCGGTCTGATTACGCAAAGCTGCTTGCAAGTGATGAGTGGTGCGCTAAGCTGGCATACCTGGCAGATATTTTTAATCATCTGAATGAACTGAACACACAAATGCAAGGCCGAAATGAAAACCTGCTCACAAGTACAGATAAAATAAATGGATTCCGTTCAAAGGTGCAACTCTGGCAACAACATGTGGAAAGTGGCAACCTTAAAATGTTCCCTCTCACCACGAAATGGCAAGACGTTGACACTGGTGCATTGTGCAGGACAGTAGGTGAACATTTGACAACTCTTGAGGAGAACATGTCATTTTATTTCTCTTCAGCCTTCACTGAATGCCTTGACTGGGTTAGGGACCCATACAGCTCAACATCAGTCTTTGGAAAGGACATGACTCTGTCGGAGCAGGAGGAACTAACTGAACTGAGACAAAATCGTGGTTTAAAGCTAAGGTTTGCTGATCTACCTTTAGACAGTTTTTGGTTGGCTGCTGCCAAGGCATTCCCAATTCTGGCAAGCAAAGCTATTTTGACATTGCTCCCATTTTCCACGACATACCTGTGAGCTGAGCTTCTCAACCCTGACTGCTATAAAAACTAAAAACAGAGAAAGACTAAGAGCAGTTGAGGAAGAGCTTTGTGTGTGTCTTTCTTCAATTCCTGCCAGTATATCAGCTCTGTGTTCATCCAAACAGGCCCAAGTTTCACACTGAGTAGGTAGAAATATGAAAGATCAAAAAGACTGTTTTCACTGAGTTTATTTGATTCCTATTCAAGACACTTTAATAAGAATAACTGTATATTGTAAATTGCACTTTTTATTTGAAAGAAGAAGAAATATGAAAGATCATAAAATATTTTTTTCTTTGTGTTTATTTGATTCCTGTTCAAGACACTCTGATAAGTAGGGCTGTATATGGTTAATATAGGCTACAGAGTTTCATTTTTTACAGTTTCATTTGTTGGTGTGCCTTGTGATTTTTTTTTCAATTAAAAATGTACCTTGGCTCAAAAAAGGTTGAAAAACACTGATCTACAGTACATCTACATCTGGGCATTTGGCAGACGCTCTTATCCAGAGCGACTTACATTTTTGGTATTTCATTATGCATTATACATCTTCTGTCCTAAAGAAGGGAATCAGAGACATTGAGTAACAGCACCAGGAGATTATAGTGACAGCTGGAAATTCTACATGGTTTCTTTTTTTCAACTTGTAGGAGAAGGGTTTAGTTTGGGTCTTTGTTTATGACAATTTCTTCTTCTTCTATCTGTTTGTTTGATAGTTTTACTTTTCCAGTTTAAAACCGGTCCAGGTTCGATTCCCGGCCAGGTTCAATTCCCGTCTCTCTGTGCATGGAGTTTGCACATTCTCCCCGTGCTTGCTGGGTTTCCTCCGGGTACTCCGATTTCCTCCCACAGTCCAAAGACCTGTAGGTTAGGGTTAGTGTGGCACCCTGTCCAGGGTATACCCACCTTGTGCCCAAGGTCTCCTGGGATAGGCTCCAGCCCCCCCGTGACATATAGATTATGAATGAGTGAGTGAGTGAGTGACTTTAAAACTGTATAAATTCCTGTTTTGCCATGTGACTACTTGTGTTTTAAACTCGACTTAGGATCTGTCTTCATTATCTGTGTTTGTCTTCACAGGTCTTCAAGGAAAGCACACTGAAGGACTCCCCTTAATGTCTCTTATCATTACACCTTAATGACTCTCCCCAATCTCCCTCTATTGCTGTTTCTTCTTAATAAGAAGGCTCAGAGGATTAAAAAAAAGATTCATTTAGAAACCAAGCACTAAAATGAGCTAACTGTTGTCAACTTGTAGGAGAAGATATAGATTACTGAATTTGGTAGATTCATTTATCCAGAATCAGAATTACATTTACCTCATTGTGCATAAGAGGAGTCTTGGTCTAAGGGAGTCTAAGGGTCTTGCTCAATGGTTTGAACTTGTGGCTTCCCAATTTTAGTCCAACATTTTAACTAATGAGCTAACCCTGTGTTAAATTAGGACACATTGTAAATTTGATGAGCTACAGCACATCCACATTCAGTTCAGTAAATCATAGCACAATACACTCAATTGCTCCCATTCCTAAATTATTATTTCCTGATTTACATCCTTTATCCAAAAATGTATAAACATGCTTAAAGCAGATGTTTTGTTCAGGACTTTTGTGCATCTTGAGCACATTCAAAATTGGATAAAAGTTATACACAGCATTCCTGTACGTATATGCTGAGTAGTTAAGTCATGATTAACTCAGAACTGTCTGTTATCTCTGGACTTGATTATGCTGACAGACTCATCACTACATGACCAGAACTAAATAAAGATTAAATATCAGTTAAGCTCTTTCATCTGTTTTAAAGAGAGGAGAGGGAGACCTTCAGTAACAGATATCAGGAGATTTGAGAGACAGACATCATTTACACTGTTTGCTGGTAATTCTGCATTCACTTGATTAAAGAATCTAATACATTTATGTGAATAAAAGGCTACACATGTTCTTAATACACAGCAGGAGGTAAGTAGGAATTAGTGTGTGTAGTTCATTAACTACTCCGAGGAAAATGGTCACTTTCTAAATAAAATCTGTGAATGCTTCATTCTCATCAGATGTTGATGAGACACAATATACAATATACGATATACCTGACACGAATATATGAAAAGAAAATAGATTTATAATGCTGATCAGATCTAATTCTCTTCTGTAGTGATTCTGAATCCTGATGGAATTCAAGTGAAAGACTGAACTTCTGTCATTTCTCCACTACATTCATGCAGAGGAAATACCTACTTTTAAATTTTAAGCTTCTCTCTGATTCACTTATTACAGTAAGATTGGGGGAATGTGGTAAAGGTGTTTCCATACTTCGAGGACACTTTGCATTAGCAGCACATGCTTCAGTGCTCTGGGAGTGTTTATAGCGCTGTGACTTTAACACTTCATGACTGAGAGCTGCTGCTACAGAAACTTCACCCACAGCTACCATGACTTTGATCCCCGTCTTCATCTGGACACTGATCCTCTGGACTCAAGGTCAGACACTGCTTCAGATTTTATCTCTACAATCATCTCTTCATACAAATACACACATTGAATCTTTTAGAATATTTCAGTCACTTCCAGTTAATGCTATATTGTATTGTTTTTGTTTTTTTTTCCCCTCAGAATGCAGAGGTCAAGTCACAGTAACTCAGACTCCTGCAGTGAAATCTGCTGCTCCAGGAGAAACAGCCACCGTCAACTGTAGAACCAGTCAGGCAGTGTATAATAACAATGGTGATATTTTACACTGGTATCAGCAGAAACCTGGAGAAGCTCCTAAACTCCTGATTAAACTTGTAAATCAGCTACAGTCAGGTTTTCCAACTCGTTTCAGTGGCAGTGGATCTGGATCTGATTTCACTCCGACCATCAGTGGAGTCCAGACTGAAGATGCAGCAGATTATTACTGTAAGAGTTACCATGACATCAGTGGCACCAACCTGTTCACACAGTGTTCTAGAGTGGTACAAAAACCTCCCTCAGTCAGATTGTAGAGACACTGAACTGCTGCAGCTGGGAGCGACTGCAGGTGCTGAGTTGGAGGATGTGATACGACACAATGACACTCTGTGGAGGAGAGGAACCACACCACACTAACTAACACTAACTAATGCTTTTGTTTATTTATAAATGATTCTGGTCATATTTCTCATGACTAAAACTGGATCATTTTTATTTCATGTGCAGTCTCTATAACTCATCCTACCCATATTACTGAATCCTTTTCTAACCTGATATCAGTCACTACTAATAATCTTCTGCCAGCTTTAGTTGTGTTCCCTTTCAAAAGCTACACTCAATGCTGCGTGAAAACGCTATGGGAACATCTCTTTGTTGCCCGGTTGTGAAGCCTGTGCATGTCAAACCCGCCGAATACCTTCGGCTTATAACCTGTGCCAGGCATGACGTCACCGAATAAGGTGCACCTGCAGGTTATAAATAGGAGTGAACCGGAAACATCCTCAGATCTTTTTGTCTTCAGGACCGACTTTGTGTTTGCGTGTGTGTGTGCAACAGAATCACGGTAGGAAAGAAAAACTTTACTTACCGATAATGGAAAGATATTAAGGCACTTCGCGCGCGGCTCGCTTTCTTTAAAGAGAAACCGCGAGCCGCGGCGCATTCCTGGGGCTCGCGTGCGTATGAGACGGGATTTCCACCTTTCTCTCCCGCTCTAGCCGGATCAGGAAGTGTCTAGCGTCCGCTCCTTATGAGCAGACGGAAGAGATTAAACACTTGCTTCCATGGTCATAGCGCGCCGATCTGGCAGACGCGCATGAGACGGGGCGTCCCCCTTTCTCTCGCGCTCTAGCCGGATCAGGAAGTGTCTAG
>JAAGKR010011299.1:0-19823 GCA_011419295.1 Clarias macrocephalus
CACACAAATATGAACCACAGATGAGGAAACTGAGCAATGCATAAATAAAGGATGCTACATAAACAACAGAAATCAATCTTTATGCTTTGCTTCTACCTACACTACACAAAAGGGGCACGCAATGTCAGTGAATGTTGCAATAAAATGTTGATTCGACACACACTTTAAAATCACATGTGCTTCAAAGATTTTGGTAAATAAAACACTTAAATACAAAGATCTCCAAATTCATTGCAAGCCCAATATTGCCATGGCATAATGAACGCATGTGAAGTTATATATGAGTGGTGTCCAAGTCAAACTGGGACTTTTGATTGTGCAGAATAACAGAACACCAATACTTTTATTTCTCTATATAATCCCCTGCTATACTAATGCTCTTATCCCAGTGTTTCACTAGTGCTTGAATTCCATCAAGGTAGAAAGTATCTCAGTATGCCAGAGCCATGTTTGGACTTCATGCTTCTCGTCTGAAATCCTGGTGTCCCAGGAATTCCTTTAATCATGCAACATGTGGAAATGGCTTGGGGTGAGGTCAAGACTGTACAGAGGATGTGGCAATAACTTCCCGTAATGTGCAATTGGTGTTGGTGAATGATTGTGTGTATAGTTCCCACAGAAGGATGCATCTCTTCCACAAATTATCCACAGATTCTCAAGGATCAGGCTTTCCACTCACTGAATATTTATGAGCACGACTGCAGTGGGCTGAGAGTCACCTCTTTAAAACATTTGCACCATCGGTTTTATGCTTTCATTTACAAGAAATTTCATCACAAGTCCCAGTTTGACTTCAACACCCATCGTATATTATGCACTGCTCACTTTTCACTTTTCCTTTTTTTGCAACTGCAAACCACATGTTACATATCACTTTTTATTAATTTGGTTGTGTTCCTTGTGCAGTATCAGTCAAAATCTTGGACACACCTTCTTAGTCAGTGGTTTTCAACATTGTATATTAATACTGAATACAATGGAACCTCGGATTGCGAGTAATGTGGTTTACGAGTGTTCCGCAAGACGAGCAAAAATTGTTAATAAATTTGGAATTGGAAACCGAGCGAAAGTATTAGTTTACCAGTGCCGAGTATCATGTATCACGTATGAGCCTCTTATTTTGACACAGAGTGGCAAGTGAGCCAATGATTTTTCTCTCTCTTGCGCTGCGGAATTATGGGTAATCGCCTCCCCTGCTGGGTCTTAGTGCTCGTCTCTTACTGGTATAATCAGCATCTCCCTCACCCTCCTATGTGTGTGCGCATGCGTAATTTGACACCGACACACGCACATACACTCTCCCCGGCTTCACACACACGCTTTATTTACACAGAAAACTCTGCTCTGTCGCGATTCTTCTCAAAGGTAAGGTGCTGGTTCATTTATTTATTTATTTATTTTTACTTTACAGCAGTCATTTCATTAGTATGTGCTCACGCGAGTATCATTACAAAGATTTCTTTTTTCCCCCCGTTAAAACAGTGTTTGCTTTGTGTTTGTTAGTTGTGAAACTTAAAAGCGAGGTGGGGGGGAGGGAGGAGGAGTTTTACTGTTTAAGACAAGGCGAGGGGCTAATTCCACACACACACACACATACATACAAATACACGGCGCCTGCGCACACAAACGGAAACACTTATCTGTCAGGATTTATTTGTACTTTTTTTAAATGTTAAATGCAGGTTAATTTGTTTTATTTTTACTTTATATATTGTATTAATTATTTTTATGTATTTATTGTTTTGGGCTGTAGAATGAATAATTTGAGTTTTCATTATTTCTTATGGGAAAATTCTATTTGGTTTAGTGTTTTGGAATACGAGCCCGCTTTCAGAAGAATTATGCTCGTAATCCAAGGTTCCACTGTACCTTGAAATAAATAAAAAAATGTGTTAAATAACCCAGAATAAGTTTTATAAGTAGTTATTGGCTGCTTTTCCTTCATTCTGTGGTTCAACTCATCCCAAGTCTTCTAAACTGGACTAAACTGGAGACTCTGGAGGCCAGGTCATCTGATGCAGCACACATCTTGGACAAATAGCTCTTACATAACGTAGAGGTGTTTTGGGTCATTGCCCTGTCACGAAACACATGATGGTCTCACTAAGTGCAAACCAGATGGGATAGCATGTTGGGATAGCATTGATGTTTCTTTCTTAAAGTAATGAGTGCATTTGTACTGTAGTTTTAGTAGCACTAATGGGGAGACAAAGGATGGACTTTGAGAAGGCAGAAAATTATCTCTTGACAAGGCACACCTGTGAATTGAAAACCATTCATCAAATGATTACCTTGTGAAACTAATGAGAGAATCTAACATATAAAACATATTCTGGATTGTTGACCACATTTATGTTTATTATAAACATTTACATGTTCTTTCATTGTTTGGATGTCTTTAGGTTTAATGTACAGGTACAATGTGGAAAATAATAAAAAACAAAGTACAGATGTGTCCACACTTTTGACCACATTATATAAACACAAAAACTTTTATCTCCTCTTATATATTCTATGCTATATGTTATTGTGGTTGTTTATCATTATCTATCTAGCTCTAATCATTGCAGCTTACAAAAATGGCCACCAATACTACACCACCCAGCACTGCACCTTCTTGTCAACGTCACCACTCCCAACCAGCTGATGCAGCACACCTGTTCACAATTACACCTGCACCTTTATTTAGGTGAGTGGTTAAGCCAGTTGTGACATAACCGCTCAGTTCTGACAAGACAATGGCTCAGGCAATGACAAGACACTGAACCTTAGTCTTGCTATGCTAAACTTTATGAGCTGGCTGTTTTTTTTGTTTGTTTGTTTGTTTGTTTGTTTGTTTTGGTGTATTTGGCCCAAGTTCCTGATATCCTGTTTGCTGATCATCTAATCCATGCAGTTCAAGATCTGACTTTTTTGTTTGTTTTTACAAAACTTTCATAACCTAGTCTCTCTAACCTGGGAGTACATCCATGTAATGAACATGCTGCTTATGTTTCCATGTACACATCCAGCATAAAATATTTCTCATGGTAAAAAATAACATTTCCTATGGAAAATAATTTCCATGGTGGATGTCCACATTTGTATAAAGTCATATTAGTATTCTGTTCGATTGGTTTTGTATTCAAGTTGTCTTTTGCTTTATGTTAAACCTGATATACTGTATGTCTCTTTTTTTGTTAGTTTTTTTGTTTTTTGCCTGGGAGCATGGACAGGCTTAGTGAATTGATTTGCATAACCTTTAATGTAATATCTTCAGCGAAAAAAACAAACAAATCCTTAAAATTCTCATCATTCACATAGTTGAAATATGCAGCATTTCATCAGTGTTATGTATGCGACATTAAATGGACAAACTTGGATGATGTACTGTGTATACAGACCAAAGGTTTGGACGCACCTTCTCATTCAAAGAGTTTAAATTTGTATTAGGGCAAGAAAAAAGCAGCTAAGTAAAGAAAAACGAGTGACCATCATTACTTTAAGAAATGAAGGTCAGTCAGTCTGAAAAATTGGGAAAACTTTGAAAGTGTCCCCAAGTGCAGTCAAGCGCTACAAAGAAACTGGCTCACATGCGGACCGGCCCAGGAAAGGAAGACCAAGAGTCGCCTCTGCTGCGGAGGATAAGTTCATCCGAGTCACCAGCCTCAGAAATCGCAGGTTAACAGCAGCTCAGATCAGAGAGCAGGTCAATGGCACACAGAGTTCTAGCAGCAGACACGTCTCTAGAACAACTGTTAAGAGGAGACTGTGTGAATCAGACCTTCATGGTAGAAGATCTGCTAGGAAACCACTGCTAAGGACAGGCAACAAGCAGAAGAGACACGTTTGGGCTAAAGAACACAAGAAAGAACACAAGAAAGAAAACTCTTTGAATGAGAGAAGGTGTGTCCAAACTTTTGGTCTGTACTGTATATATAAACAAGCTCCATGAATTTTAAAGACAACTGCAGAAAGCAACTAGAGTAGACACAAAATGTGAATGTTTGAAAATGTTTAGAATGATTAGATTGATAACCCAGTGTATACAGTATATAAATAACTTCATGACTTCATTTTTTTCATTACCTCATTTTTTTTCTTTGTGGTTTTCATATTTGTATTCCTCTTTGTATGTGTATTCCTTTTGTATTTCATATTTGTATGCTATTGAACAATCATCATTAGTAAATGTTCAGTCAATATAAACATATGTGCAATATGTACAGCATTCAAGTCAAACCGGTGTTAAAGTCAAAACCAATTAACATTTACAGAAGACGCACAGTACCACAATGAGACTCTTGGTCTCTTTGTGCGAACGTTTTATAGCAAGCCGTATGTCTGTGAATGCCAATCCCGGCTGAGGTGGCTCACAGTCCACTACAGTCAATTTTTGTAAACGTTCAATGAGTGGAATGCTTGATGCTTGAAAATCAATAGATAACTATCAGAAGAGACGCATCTGTCTGTGGGAAATGCGCACACAGTCATTCACGAACATCACTTGCACATAACAGGAACTCGGCTAGAAGTTATTGCCACATCTCCGTACAGCCCTGACCTCGCTCCAAGCCACTTCCTCATGTTTGGGGCATGAAAGGAGTTCCTGGGAGGCCAGCGTTTCAGACATGAAGCAGACGGTCTGATCATGGCTCCGGCGTACTGAGAAAAGGTTCTACCTTGATGGTATCCAAGCATTAGGAAGTGCATTAGTGTAGCAGGGGATGGAAAGATAATGAGACATAGAGATAACGGTGTTGTTATTCTGTTCAATCAAAAGATCTGTTTGACCTGAACCCTGCTCGGAATTTTTAGTGTATTAGTATGGTTTGGGGGGAATGAATTATTCCCACCAAACCAAACCTTATAAATTATGGTGACTTTTTTTCCCCCTCATGATAATGTTGACCTTTGCATGAAATTGCCCTAAAACATATCTCCGATGTCGCAAAAAAATCTGCCCACTTCAGAAACATTTTCTACATGCGGATAATTTTACAATTCTCAGTGAACACAAAAAAAAATAAAAAAAAAACTTGACTTGTGTAACCTGAATTTGAATGCAAGTAGCTTTCCCTGCATAAATATTAACCTACGTTTGAACCTAAGTAACCCACTCTGAATTATATGAATTTGTAAATGTGGGTTACCGTATGAAGATGTAGCAGACACTGTAACCTGTACAATATTACTCAATTACAATATTACAGGTGTTTCTATAATCTAATATTACAGATCTGAACTTGCCTTGTCTGATTTGATTTTCACATAAAAAATCAAATCACTAAATTCCTTATTATATGGAGTTGCTGAACGTTTTGATTAACAGCATCATTACAAAAGTTGATACACAGAATAATGCACAGGTGTACGATATTCAGACTTAATACTTATGCATAAACATTACTATTTTAAATCACAATCCTTGTACTGAGGCTTTTCTTGTAATTTGCATAAAGCTCACAATTCTAGTTTCCTCTTAATAATTGCAAAAGCATTACCCAAAAGGATATCTTAATAAAGAGTAAAAGAACAATTTGATGGCTACTTTGCTTTGCTCTGCTTGACTTCCTCTCAGTAGGATAACCTCAGGGATATTATGTTAAATGCTAAATGGCTATGTACCTGATTATGGCCTTTTCTTTTTGCACATCCGAGATGCCTTGTGTGGCTGCTGAATGCAAATTAAGCTTTCTTACTAATGAGCTTTCGTTAGCTGGATAGGACACAGCTAGTGGGGAAGGGTTAACTAGAGCCATGGCAGAGGCTTTTTTTGGCTAATTTGCCAAGTAGTTACCGCTGACACTGACAGACTCGCTGAATACAGGGCTTCGTGGCCTGTTACGGACCACAGATGGGCCTGTCTGAGTGCAGGGAACAGGCTTCGCTCCACAGGGTTTTTAAACGCCTTTAGACAAAACTCATGGCAGACAAGAAAGTAGAAAATGTCAATTAGCGACATGGGAAGAGGCAGAGGATTTAAGAAAGAGAGCTCTGAATGTAATGTACTAGGCAATGAGATTAGTCTCTCGGTGGTATTCTGTAACTTATGAACCTCTGCGTATATGTGATGTTTGAAAGTGTTTAAATTATGGTGAGATGCCCATCTTGCTCATTCCTGAATATTAAAACAATGAGGGGTTAATTCAAAATGTTTTACAAATGTAAACATTTATGGCTGCAATAATGTAAGTAATAACAGTAACTAACTTGCTTTTGTTCATAGATGTTCCATAACATTGAACATAACTATAGTATACAGAACGGTGGAACGTTGGGTTGATCATTTCGGGGGGTTGAGATCTCCATCATTACACATTAACTTTAAGAGCAACACCAAAACAGCACGCTCTACATATCCCACTTTGTATAAAAGTGCTGGTGTCCCAGTATTAGTAAATCAAATGTGTTCCATTTCTTTCATCCATCCATCCATCCATCTAGGAGCCTCTGTAGTCCGTGGAGGCCAGTGGTGATTTACCAACGTATTTATTTCCATTTTATGACCGTGGTAGAACTTCTGGTTAACATTCACACAGTACAGCCAATTTGGGAACGCCAGTTAGCCTAATCTGCATGTTTGTGGACTGATGGAGGAAACCGGAGTCCGTGGAGGAAACCCACCAAGCACTGGGAAAACATGCAAACTCTGTGCACACAGACCCGAGGTGGGAATCGAACACGGACCCTGGCGGTGCACCGTGCCTTTTTCTGTTGACATAGCAACAACATATATTGTTAATTTCTTCTTTAACTCTTCCTCCTTTCCTGAAGTTACTTCTGCATGCGGTGGATCCGTTAGACGCAACCAAGTCTCTCACAGGGCCCGGGAATGAATGTTATTCTTTGCTTTGGCAATTAAGTTGAATTGGGAAAGACAAGGACGTTATCATGTTTTATAACGTTCAGTAATTTTAATTCATTATTATATGATATGATATCGGGGGGGGGGGGGTTGTACTGCCTGGTTTTGATTATTGCAGTGGGTTACAAACCCCCCTGTAAATTACTCCTATGACTATATAGGAGAAAAAAAAACACATTACTTCATTCCTCCTGTGGCTGCTTTACATCAAGCCACATCACACAACGGAGAAATTCATTATTTCCCAATAATACTACAAGTGTTTTATTCCTTCCTTAAAGTCCAAGTGAAGAAGAACTCATTCCATACTTTTAGAAAAACAAACCGTTTACATTTGTCACCTGAAAAAGTATTCTTTTTTTCTCTCTTTTAAGGTGAATAACTTACAGCCCTGCAAGCAACCCAACACCCCATTATTTCCCTTTAGGGGAAAAAATAAAATCGTTAATCATCCAAAGAACTCTTGAGGAAACCCTTTTCTCTGGAAATGGATTCAAGCACATGAATTTGCTTTTAGAAAACCACAGGTTTATGTCACTGAAAGTAAACTACATCATTAGCAGTGTTAGTTCAGTGGTTCGAGTTCTGCACTAGCGGCCAGAAGGTTAGAAGTTTAAATCCCAGGACAGTCACTGTTAGACCCTTAGCTGCTGAGCTATATTGCGCGGATAGAGGCTAATTCTAGAACCATTTATCCCTCTGTGGGAGCCCATAAACATTCTTCTTAAAGGCTTCTAAGTAGAACCTTGTTAGGATCCCTTAACTATAAACTATCCATCCCAAGGATGGAATTAAAAAAAATAAAAATTGTGGATAAAATCAGTATACAAAGTTATTCACTAGAATTGGTGTTTTTTCTCTCTCTCTCTTGAAGTTCATATTTTAACAAGTTAACACAGGTCACAAAGGTTCTCCACAGTGTCTCTGTTAATGCTCCTGCTGAAATATCCCTCAGATAATAAACTTTTCATACCACAAATTAACTCTGACTATGTAAAAGAGCCTGCTGAGCCACGCCTCTCCAGTTAACGTCAGAGCAGGGTGGAGCTGAGCAAGAAGGCAGGGGAGGATCTCTATGAAGTCACATTAGGAGAAACATCTAATATGCTTGGTCAGATCCTGCCTGATGATATTAGGAAACCCACATGGATGCAGCAAGAACATGAAACTAAGCTAAGAATCAAACCAAAGTCCTGGATTTGTGAGCATTTCACCCACATGAGGCCATTTCCTAAATTATGGAATGCAAATATATTTACAAAAAGCTTTTTAAAAAAAAAAGACTTTTTCAGAGTACATAAAAAAAAAAAATCAATACTACCTTAACCGTGCGAATGCAAAGCCAACTCACTGCGCTTCACTGTTACTGGAGTAGATCCCTTAAGTCCATAATCATTCCATGAACAAACCCAGGCAAGGTATAAAGGGTTAAATGTGGCTTTGTCTGCCTGTATTGATTTTGATTGGTTCTCAGACAGGATCTCATCAGGCCACAGAAAGGCATTAACTCTGCTCAGTGGTTTCTTTTCCAGCACACCTCTGAAAGGATAATTGATTGGGAAGCCGTTTAATTTACTTCAGCTCCAGTGCATCGTTATAAGTGTGACCAATGATCAAGCAAGTCAGAGGATTAAGTTGGAGGTCCCAAGCAGCCTATGAGTGGCCAGGAATGTTCAGTTATAAGCTTAAAAATGTAAGACATCCACTGGATAGTTACTGAAAACATGGCAGCTGATTTGGGAACTAAACATAATAGCTTGTGTGTTAAGTATCTCCATTAATTTTTTTTTAATTAAGGGAAATTAGAAAATGTTAAATATGGACCTTGAGATCCATAAAGGATTTATTATACATGGACAGTTTACTACAAATGTGTAATAATAAAAAAAATAATAACAGCCTGACATCATACTTAAATACACGCATCAGTGATTTATTTTCCAATAACATTTTGTTAATGGCTCAACCTTTTAATTAAAACAGAGAACAGAGAACTTTATTCACATATGCTTTTTACAAAGTAATGTTACAACATTCATCTATTATCTACACCGATTATCCTCTATATGGCTGCTGGGGATCTGGAGCGCATCCCAGAGAACTTGGGGAACAGGGATGGGTACCAACTGTATGAGGTGCCAACCCATCCCAGGGCACAAATACATTTCATACACAGATACATTTGGAAATAATAATCAATCTAGAGTGCATGTATTTTGAAAAGTAGGAGGAAACCAGGGTACCAGGAAGAAACCCACAATGCAAATGCTATGCATACATACTGAAGGTAAGGTTTGAACCCCGAACATTGAGGTGCAGGGTGGTGTGCAATGCCCTCCCCAACATGTTCATTACATTCTTGAGATCATTAAAATTCTCCAGTCTAATAAAAGTCTGGTTTTATAGATCAGTAAGGTGTTCTGACTCCTCTACTGTTCAGAGGTGGGTAGAGTAGCCAAAAATTATACTCAAGTAAGAGTAGCTGTACTTCAAAATAATATTGCTCAAGTAAGAGTAAAATATATGTATTTGTTAAAAAAAAAAAAAAACTACTCAAGTACTGAGTAACTATTTCATCATAATGTCTGATTTATTTTTCTTTACAAATAATGTAAGCAGTCAGAGAAGATGAAAAAATTATGTACAAATTCTGACATTTTTCCAAATAATAAAATATAAATGAAATTAATAAAATAAAATAAATGAATAAAAATAAATATCTTTAAAAAATAGCAAATTAAGGAACAAGAAACACAAATTTCCTAATCTCTATTTTTTTCACAACATAAAGCTTTTGGAACAAAAATCCCTACTTTAGGAAACATATGTATGTTTGAACAGTGTAACTACTTCCTGTGTAAGATTCTGTGTATATTCAGTTGACCTGCAAATGACTCAGCAGATAGAAATTAACATTAGAACAAGTGTACAAGAGTCCCAGCAGGGAAAATGTAAGAAACTTTATTTTTTTTAGCCTCTAGCTTATTTGCTAATTATACATGTTAACATTGCGGCTGATTGGTCAAATGGAGTCATGTGATTATTGCTGCTACGTCTGATTGGTGTAACACAGTTACGTGGTAGATCCATCAGCTGCATTTCTCTGGCAAAAATAAAGAATATCTAATGTGTAGAATAAATGGCTAGAAAAGTGATGAGTCTAGTGTAGCCGAATGAAGAGGAGTAAGAGTAACGTTCCTTCTTCGCAAATCTACTCAAGTAAAAAGTATGGTGCAGTAAAACTATTCATAGAAGTACTTTTTTTTTTTTTCAAAAAGTTACTCAAGTAAATGTAACGGAGTAAAAGTTACTTGTTACTACCCACCTCTTCTACTGACCATGAATAACCCTTTATCCAACATCCGAAAAATCTTAATACAGGAAATCTTATTACATCACTTCGATACATCATGTTCCTCACTGTGATGTGAACCGCCCCCAGTCCAGTGGAAACAAACTCAACATTTATAACAGAACCAGGAATCTATTCTCTGGATGGCTTCTGAGCATGAAAACAGCTTTCACACTTTAATAAATGTTCAAACTCTCAGGGAAACAGCCTTTAGACCAGGGGGAAAAAGTGTAGCTTAGTTATCCTGAATCAATTTCTTGGAGTTCAAACCTAAAAAAAATTATAATCAAATTCATATGGAAGGTTCTGAATCCGTTTTTTTTTTTTTTTTTTTTTTTTTTTTTTGGACCCGCAGTCTATATTGACCAAAACATAATAAATGTTATTCCTTCTAATTCTCTCATCCAATCCTTTTATTCTGCACAATGTCATCTTTAGTATAAACAACTCGGATTGCTTCAGCAACAGGAAAACATGACCACATGTGTCTTTTTAAATGTGTGATCATTATCCTTCTGTTCTCGATCAACTTTCATATAGATCACAGGTCCGACCCTAATCAAACACACATGTTTTAGATCTGCATGATACATGATTCAGGCCTACAGGATTAAAGGTTGCTGGAGGTAGGTGGGTCTCCAGAAACTGGTCTGTTGAGCTGTGGGACCACCCAGCATTGCTATGGTGAATAATTTAAACATTTGATGGGTAATCAGTTTGTGTATGTGTAAAGCTAGAAATGAGGATCGGTTTCCTGCTTTTAAATATACTGTTTATAGAGGTTAATAGATACGTGTAATAAATAGGAATACAACACGATGGAGCCGGCTGGAATAGGTAATTAATCACCAACAATAATCCTAATAATAAATGTGTAAAAAAAAAAATTAAAAAAAAAAAGAATAATAATATATATAGTAGAGACCAAAAGTTTGGACTCCTTCTCATTCAAAGAGGTTGAATTTGTATTATGGCAAGAAAAAAGCAGCTAAGTAAAGAAAACCGAGTGGCATCATTACTTTAAGAAATGAAGGTCAGTCAGTCCGAAAAATTGGGAAAACTTTGAAAGTGTCCCCAAGTGCAGTCACAAAAACCATCAAGCGCTACAAAGAAACCGGCTCACATGCGGACCGGCCCAGGAAAGGAAGACCAAGAGTCGCCTCTGCTGCGGAGGATAAGTTCATCCGAGTCACCAGCTTCAGAAATCGCAGGTTAACAGCAGCTCAGATCAGAGAGCAGGTCAATGCCACACAGAGTTCTAGCAGCAGACACGTCTCTAGAACAACTGTTAAGAGGAGACTGTGTGAATCAGGCCTTCATGGTAGAAGATCTGCTAGGAAACCACTGCTAAGGACAGGCAACAAGCAGAAGAGACGCGTTTGGGCTAAAGAACACAATAAAGAAAACTCGCTGAATGACAAGGTTTGTCCAAGCTTTTGGTCTGTACTGTGCATAATTATTATATATATAATTTTTTTTATCCGATTGATTTGATTATTATAAAGGGATTTGCTAATGATTACAATCGCACTGTTTATCAATTTATAGTTACGCTTAACTTAAAAACCGGTAACTTCATGCCGAACAGCTACATTTACGAGGCAGCAAAACAACCTACTTTTAAAAGTCTCTTTAAGCATAATCTGACTTTCCCCAATCAACTGTAGCCATTTCATTTTCTCATCATGAGGAAAGCAGTAGGATGGCAACTAACAATTGTCAAAATAGATTCAGATTGATTTGAAATAACAGGATACAAGACTGTAACTGAAGTTAGGACCTGGAAGTGAATAGCAGGTATAAAAATTATTCTCCTCACAAGCCTCTCTCCTTTTTTCTTTTTTTTTTTCTTCTAAAAGCTAATTTAGACAAAGTCCAACTATACTTTGTAATTGAAGACTTTCCAGTGAAGGAAAATCTTTACTAGTACAAAGTGTTTACACTGGAGACTCCTTCCAATATGCGAAGCAAAAAACCTTTTATAAAAGCTTACTTACTCTGTCCATGTTAACAAATATACTTTTTTTAAAATATGCGGCATGGCGGTTTAGTGGTCAGCACAGTCACCTTACACCTCAAGGGTTGGGGTTCGATTCCCATCTCAGGCCTGCATGCATGGAGTTTGCATGTTCTCCCTGTGCTTGGTGAGATTTCTCTGTGTACTCTGGTTTCCTCCAACAATCCAAAAACATGCAGATTATGCTAATTGGCATTCCCAAGTTGCACATAGTGTGTATGTGTGCCTGCGATGGACTGGCACCCCATGCAGGAGTGCACCCACCTCGTGCACATAGGCTCCAGGCCCCCCGCGACCCTGTACAGAATAAGCGGTATAGAAGATAAAAGATTTTTGTTTATTTTTTACTAAACATTCTGTCCATTACTGTAGGAATGATCATCTAATATGAAATAGTGCCAGGTTTTACTTTCACAACTGCTTCATACTGGATTGCATTCCAAACCTAAACTTAATGATACTGCTGCATAATTTACTTTTAACATTTATAGCATTTAGCAGATGCCTTTATCCAGACCGATTTCCAGTAGTGCTTTAAAGTTTTTTCTAAGTGGATTAGGTGCTAATTTAAGTGCTGATGATGATGATGATGATGATGATGATGATGATGATGATGTGGAAAAACCAATAGTGCTTTTAAGCAATGAACAAACTGGAAGTCTATACACGGGGATTTCTCATACAATATAAATAGTCCATTTTTTAAAGTCACTGTTTAGTCCTAGTGTTAATCGAAGCACTAACATCTTTGAATACGGGGAAATGAAGAAAGAAATGTGTGTAGGCCATAGGGTACACCTGGTTCTGTAAAAAGCCTCTTTGGATCTCCTGTTAATTGCTTTATTTTGCTTTGAAAACTCGCGTATCAAAGTGCTAATTGTCAGAGCACTTTTTATGGCTGACTGCTAATTGCCATTCAGCTTGTTATGACTCACTTGTCTAGATGGAATTGTCATTTATTTCAGATTCGAAGCCCTTTTCATGCTGTGCTCACATTTTGTCCATAGCTCTCTCTCCCCTTTTTTTTTTATGTGTAATACCAAATTCATTATTTAATCCTACATTCGCGCTGATTTTTCTATAGATTGTTATATTACTGTAATTCCAATTAAAATAAATAGGGTTAACTAATAATATACTGTGTATGTGTGTGTATACTATTAAAAAAAAAACACATACGGTCTAGTGGAGAAGATTTGTCCTAAATATAAGCTCAGTGTTGTAGTCTGAGCATCTGTAGAGCCAAAACAGTTCGACACAACACTAGGAAACACTAGGATATCAGGCGAACCCTTGCCAAAGGTCTTTCAAACGGCTGTAATGACAACCAGAGCATGTCAAGGAATAAAAGCAAACACATGGGCAGAAGCAAGAGAACACGAACCCACACACACACACACACACACACACACACACACACACACACACACACACACACACACACACGCGCGCGCTCGCGCAATGTCAAAGTATTCATGTTTTCTTATCATTGAGGGAACATTTTGTCCCCACTGAGAAACTTTGACATTCAAACAAATCACACTCACGCGCACACACCCATTGTATTATAACCTGTCAAGAACATCCACGGACATAATTGTTAATACTATGCTACACCTACTTCTAATCCTTAATCTCAATAACCATAAGGAAATCCTTTGGCTCTATTTTCTTTCTTAAGTATACATTTTTCTATGTTCCTAATGGGGACCTACCGCATGTCCCCACAAGGTAAAACCTAACATATTTCTATCCTTTGGGGACATTTGGCAGGTCCCCCAAGAAAAAGCTTTTGTTAAAAGAAAAATGAGAAAAACCACCCCCAAGCCACACCATCACCCACCCTTACACTCACCCACCCACACTAACACTAACCATCCCCCCTGCCCCCCATACACACACATATATAACACACACACACACTTTGTTCTTGTACAAACAAGAACAACAGATACTATATCAGTATATGGGCAAATATTTATAGTTGCATTAGAGCTGCAGCAGCTGTGTTGGAACCGATATCTCCTGTTGTTAATTAGCTCACTGTTGCCAATGTTATAGTGCGCACACACACACACACACACACACACACACACACACACACACACACATGCGCGCACATGCACACACACACACACCAAGCAAGGAATTTTATGATTTATTAAATGTCAGTTTCAAGTCATTTATTTGTATAAATTAGATTCAGCAGGCTGACAAATCAGACAAAGACTCAAATATAAACAGGCATATTATAAAAGATGGTAAATCACTCACAGGGAGAAGTGAGTAGAGCTGTGGGGAAAGTATTGTTATTCTAAAGCAATAATTACATAAGTATGAGAGTATTAAAGGTTCCATGTTGTAATTTCTTGAACAAGTTAACACAGGTCTCAGAGCTCCTCCTCAGTGTATGTGTGTTAGTGCTCCAGCTGAAATATCCCTAAGAAAACACATCTTTGTACCTCACATTCCCTTCTTTTCACTGCTTCTCCGAACGTGCTGTTTCAGTGTCTATGTAAATAAGCTGTTGCTGAGTCACACCCCTATATGAACAACAAAGCTGAACAACAAGCTGGAAAGAGGGGCAGGGGATCTTCTTATACAGTATGAGGTCACATTAGGAGGAGCTTGTTTAAGCGCTGTTCAATACTAAAATTAAAAAAGGACAAAAGAAATGGCACTGAACTTTTTTTTTTCTGCATTTTTTCCCAATCTGAATGTCTAACAAATGACTAACAAGTGACATTTGCATAATAGGTCTCCTTTTAAAGTTCATTTCAAATTAAATTGAGTAAAATGAAAAAGTACTTTCTTAGGTAGAAGACTTCATCAGTTCTAGTTTAATAAATAGGGGTGCATTGGCCAGACTCAAGCCTTTAACTTATACAATTCATAAACAAAACAATTATATATCATAGCTATAATTAAATCAGATTTTAGCTACCTAGCATGCAGTGGCGGCCGGTCAATACGGGGCGCAGGGGAGCCAGTTAGGCAGAGAAGAATGCTCCTTTAACATGTAATTATTTAACATAATGATTATTTATTTTAATAATGAAATAGTCAGTCATTTAGTCACAATATTCCGCTGTATTTCTTAATATAATTTATTTGCAAAAAAAAAAAAAAATCCAAACTGTATTACGTTCATTTGTGTTGGTGTGTACGCGGGGCGCCGGACAAACGAGTGTCTATGTAGGCACGTACGTTTTTGAAAAACATGTGACTTGAGGCTGAGCTCTGATTTGGATTTCTTCAAGGTCATTCTTGGGGCGCAGAACTGTGCACCCTGAACCCGCCCACTTTTGTTCTTAGCGAATCAATGTTGTTTTTAAATATTTGGGCTCATGTGATTGGACCATTCTCAACGAGTGTTTTCCAGCACTTCTTACGGCAAGCAGAGCTGCTGACTGGATGCGATGTGAGTCAGGCCTTTATTTTATACTAGTAGTAATGATGCTTAATCACCTGATAAATGCCTATTTACAGGCGAGTATTAAAAAATTTGCTTTCTAAAGTTAAATGTTGAGTTCTTGAATGCAAAAAATGTCTGTCTATCTTTTAGGTTGAAATAACTTAGTTTTAGAACCTTTTAGCCTGAGGATATCAAATGCAGGGTCCTCCTTCTACAAAAATTGTTCCCAACCCTGTTCCTGCCCTTTTTAGGATTTTCCCTCCTAGGTTTTCACTTCTAATTAAATTCGGAAAATGATGGTAATCATGACCTAAACAGGTGTATTGACAGCTGAAGAAAACATTTAAAAGGGCAGGGGGTGTTTCCAGAATCAAGGTTAAGAATAAACAGGTTAACAGCAGCACAGATCAGAGAGCAGGTCAATGCCACACAGAGTTCTAGCAGCAGACACGTCTCTAGAACAACTGTTAAGAGGAGACTGTGTGAATCAGGCCTTCATGGTAGAAGATCTGCTAGGAAACCACTGCTAAGGACAGGCAACAAGCAGAAGAGACGCGTTTGGGCTAAAGAACACAATAAAGAACACAATAAAGAAAAGTCTTTGAATGAGAAGGAGTGTCCAAACTTTTGGTCTGTACTGTATTTACTGGTTCAAGCACCAATATACCTTGGTTCAAGTTACCTTGGACCAGATACAGTATGTTACTAATAATAAAGCTTTACAGTTTCGTAAACACACACAGTGGGACAAAATCTGGATCCCCAAGGTGGCTTTGAAACCAACAATCAAAGATCACCTAGAACAACTACTCGTGTACAGAATATAAAGATATTTTTGCTATTTTGCTTATAGCTCCGGACTTGGTGGTTCACCTTGTATATGAATAATATAAATTATATTTCTGGAATAAATTCACACTACCAGGTCTGAGCAATCTACTAGTATATTACAGTTAAACTGGCTGATTTACAGCATAAGTTATGCTTACAATATGCATCGGATTTGGAGTCACATAAGAAATGTTTTTTGATAAGTGAGTTTGAACAAAATGCTCTGTTTGAACGTCTCTGTTGAATGAAGAATAATGCACAAATGTAACAGTAAAAGTCAATTTCTGACTTCATAAATGTACTCGAGTGAGAGAGAGGATTAACAATCCTATAGCACTTAAATGTACACTTTATTTCTTAAGTAACATAAGTAAAGGTAAATTTATTGCTCTGTGACTGAGATTCTGTGCAGAACATCATCTCGCCTTTCAATATCAAGATACTGATATGCTGCTATTTGAACTGAGAAAAAGGCTCAGTTAAAATAAATAGTCAGACTTCGAAATGGAGATTAGTGTTTTAGTGCTGTTAAAGGGAAATTATCCACTTTGGAGTGCTGATTGGATTATTTTCTAATAACAGCTTGTCTCAACGTGTTTTATCACCCATCATTGCATCAAATATTTGTATTTTATCTATTAATGAACATTGTGGCGTAGTGGGTAGCACTGCGGCCTCGCACCTCCAGGGTAGTGGGTTCTAGTCCCGTGTGTGGAGTTTGTATGTTCTGCCTGTGCCTGGTGGGTTGAGAAGTGCTGTAGAGAATAAGTGAGTGAGTAATCAACGTCATGTTATTTATCTGTTTATATATATATTTTTTAATATATATTTTATATATATAAAATATATATTTTTTTTGTCTTTGATGTATAATTGCAGGTGGGGGCATTAACCCAAGACCAGAAACCGCAAAGGCATCTGTCCTGAAGCCTCTTCCATGGTGGGAAAACTCGCTCAAGCATTGATACTGGGGACTCCTTTCATAAATGTTCAATGTACAAAACCTCACCTTAACATTTAATTTCCTCTTCACTTCATTTTATATAGAGTTTCTGCCATTCAAGTACAAAAGCAACATTAATATAAACCAAAAAGTGTTAATCAGCATCATGAAAACCAATCCAAATGAGAATTCAGTAGTGGTGTGGTTTAAAAATGGATATACTTTATACATATTCAGCTATCTGGCTTGTGTATGTTATGAAATGTAGTGGATGCATTGTTAAATTATGAGAATTGAAACAGGAAATATATTTCATACCCTATTAATATAACTACCATTGACACTAATGATTCTCTCTCTCTCTCTCTCTCTCTGTGTCTCTTTCTTTATGATGTGCTATAAATATTTGAGAGAACAAAAGAGCAGTTCCCTGATGCTGTGTAGGTGTGCTGCCATCTGCTTAGACTACATTAGTAATGCTTGATGAAACCTTCATATTCCTTGGCATGTGTATCTATATTCACAGGCAATAAAAAAATAAGTGCACATCATAACCAAGAGGAATAATAAATGAGAATGCATGACTTACTTGAAACACTTATTAGTTGTAAACATGGATGATCATTTGTTGAAGCAGTGAATCATGCGTCATATGATAATGAATCAAATAATAATATGATAATGTGATAAACATTTGTAAAATAATGACAAAAAAAAGCCTGTATGATGAAAAAAAAAAACACAAGACAGGAAATGCTGTATGAAAATCATCAGTGATGCAGTGATTTAGTTGTCCTAACACAAAGCAGAGTTATTGTTATTACCTATAAGTCGATTGTGTTTTATCCATCCCATATAAAGTAAAATCGCAAACAATTTTTTTTTTGGGGGGGGGGGGATTTTTACCCCCGATTTTCTCCTCGTGTCCAATTCCTCCCAGTCACTAGGGGGCTCCCACATTAAGGCTACTACTACCACTCAGCCGGGAGGACCGAAGACTATCACGTGTTTCCTCCGAACCACGTGATGCCAGCCGGCCGCATCTTTTCGAACTGCTCGCTCACACACCGTTGGGAGCGTCGTAACACGCTCGGAGGCGCTATCCGCTGTTTCCGCTTGCGTGAACTCACAGACGTCCCTGATTGGCTGTAGAGCCGTGATTAATGTTGGGGCACTAAGTACCTCTCATCCCTCCCCTCTGAGAGAGCTCAGCCAATCAGCTCTCTCTAGACCTCCGGCTGCAAGAGGTTACAGCATCACCCGGGATTCGGACTGGCGATCTCCGGATGATAGGGCGAGAACTTCACCACTGCGCCACTCGGAGGCGCTATTTTTCATTTTTTAATCAAATATCATAAAGGTGCCTGGCCAAAAAATTGCACACTAATATTTTGTTGCATTGGTCAATTAGAATGTGGCCGTGCCATCAGGGAAGAAAAACTCCATAAATGTGATTTTCCTGGTCATTCAGTACATTTCAGGTTATCATCTGGCTTCATTTTAATGCCACATAGCATTTCTGAGCATAGACCTGCCCGACGGACGCAACCCCAGATCATTACATGTGTACAGTGGCCACTATGCATGATGGGTGAATCGCATCATGCGCTTCCCTTGAATCACTCTTGAACAGGGTCAAGAGACCACATGAACCTTTTTTCCATCCCTTTCCCAATCCTGTGAGTTCTCACTACATTGTGTGAGTGGAAATGTTCTTACTTTCACTATTAAAGATAGCTCTGATTTCTACTGTCCATTTTTTATGATGCAAATTCACAAAGCATTTAAGTGCCCCCTGATTCTGGTTATTCATGATTTTTATTTTTTCCCATTTTATTCCCAGTGAGCTCAATATTGAAGAAATGACATCACACACAAGTGTTTTGAAGAACAGGCGATATTTCATTGTTTTATTGTCAGGCTCAACATTTCAACACTATTGCATGAATAAATGATTATAAACAGTTGTTTTAGGCAAATATTAAAGAATAGCTAAATATGGGGTTTTTTGGCAGCTATTAGACACAAAATTTAACTCTGGTTGAATATAGCACATGATATCTACAGTAGATGACCCAAAAGGCCAAAAAATATGTATTATAATAAGCATAAGCACATTTAATATAAACCTGTAATTTCCCTTGCGGCAGGAACTATTGTTAATAAAACTTAATCAACACCGTCTGACCAATCAGAATCAAGAAGTTAACATTCAATATGTGAAAACTCTGAAATTGTACAGAATTGAATATAATTTGTAAAAATCATTAGATACTATTCATTCTATCCCCAGTTAAGATGAAAAGCTTTCACAGCAGCACTTGCTTGCTTTACCCACTCTATCTTTTATATAGAGTTGCCTACTAGATCGATAAATACAAGTGAAAATCTCTCTCTCTCTCTCTCTCTCTCTCTCTC
>JAAGKR010011300.1:0-19822 GCA_011419295.1 Clarias macrocephalus
AAAAATAAAATGGACAGTAACATTACTGCAACAGTGTTTTGGACTTGTATTATCAAAGCTTTCCGAAGTCCTCAAGATTTTTCTAATTAAGGAAATAATTAATTTTTCCGATCATTTCTGACACCCCATGAATGCAGTATTTAAATTTGACTAGCGATCAGGTGTGTTGATGAATCTAATGTTTATTACAACCGTGTCATCATCAGAGCCCCAGAGAACAAATATATTAATCCACAGTTCAGGCATTTAAGTGGCACCGAAACGAGGCACCGAAATTTATGTCCGTTTCGGTCCGGTACATACCGGGTATACCGGTACCAATACGGCACCAGATTTCGGTACCCAACCCTAGGTATTAATAGAGTGTTTGTATTAATAACTGCATGTATTCACAAGCATAAAAATACACACGTTTAACCAAATAAAATTTTGAGAATAAGTTCTGAAAAAACTGTTCTTGAAAATTTTAATCAAAACTAGTGTTTTTATCATTTATAACAAACAACAATCATGAAGAGGATAAATGAAAGTTCTTAAAAGTTCTAAAAGAGTTCCTAAGATTTTTGATTGTAAGCTATAGAGCAAAAATTAAAACCTTAAACATCCTTGTCAATGCAACTAATATGCAGGTGGAAAGTAAATTGCACCACAACCAAGCGCCCTTAATACCCTTGTGTATATCTTTCTTTGTCCCACCTTGATCACCCCTGCCCTGATTGCCCCTGCCCCTACAGCCTCTGCCCTGATCGCCCCTGCCCCTACAGCCTCTGCCCTGATCGCCCCTGCCCCTACAGCCTCTGCCCTGATCACTTCTGCCCTGAAGGACCACAGGTGAGGGTATTGGGCTTGGTAGAATCTAATCTTATTGAAGTTCAATTATAAGCGGTCATGATTTTCTGTGTCAGTCTTTGACTGAGCCTGGGTATGTGTGTGTGTGTGTGTGTGTGTGTGTGTGTGTGTGTGTGTGTGTGTGTGTGTGTGTGTGTGTGTAATAAAGGAAACAAAGCCAACAGAACAGATTGTGTCTGGTCAGATAAGAATGGTTTGTTTTTATTGTTTCTTCTCTCAGTTTAAAGGGCAGGTGCGTCTCCAGTAGGGATGGGAATCACCAGTCACGTCCTGATACGATAATGAGCTCTTGTACAGTAAAATTAGTCGTCTTCACTTCCAGTTGAAGCATTTAAACAATACAAAATAACTTAAAATACAAGAGTTTAACAATTAACTGGCATGTATCTCTGTCATCCGCCATAATTATTATTTCTAATAATAATTAAAACTTAGCAAATAATTAACTTCTACCTCATAGGATGAAAATATCTCTAGGATTATAAAGACGTTTTACCTTCTTGGACGGCTCTAAAATCTCAAATCTCAACAGCAAGCACGCAGGTTGAGTGGCTGCAGGGGCTTCTAATGCACACGATTTTCGGATTTTCGTGGTGTTTTGAGCCTGGTGTAAGTGTGTGCAATGAGTGGGTTTGAGACAAAGTTGCTCACAGAGTTTAGAGAAAAAGGCAGATTGGAAGCTTTTAACTCTTTGATTTTTGATAATATAAAGTTATAAAAATGCATTTCTGTTGCGTCAACAGAATGGTTTATATCTGAGACTGATCAGCCGATCACTGGTCACGGCTAATCACACTGAAAACCAGACAATCCTGTTCACTGGACCATCGATCGACCGCTTCAACTCTATTATAAATGTAATAGGATTGAAAAAATCTATTTTTGAGTCGAATGAGTGAATCGGTACACAAAATAATCATAACTTAATCGATTTCCCCCATCTCTTGTTTCCAGTAAGTGTGGTGTAAAAAAAAAAAAAAAAACTTTCCCAGCTTTTTGTTCTTTTTCCATTTTTTCCCCGGATTTTCCAGGGCTAAAACGAACCAATTTGATTTTCCTCTAATGTGACCTCATATAAGAAGAGCCCCTCCCCAGGCTTGTAGCTTACCTCTGCTGTTCCCTGGAGAGGCGTGGCTCAGCGGGAGCTCACTTACATAAACACTGAAATGGTACATTTGGAGAAGGAGTGAAACAGAGGGAGATGGAAAGTGCATTATGTGAGGGGGTAATTCAGCAGGGCCATTAACACACACACTGACACGCACACACTGACACAAGTTAACTCCTGTTAACTTGACATGGACCTATAAGACTATGGTTTATTGCAAGAAATGTTCTTGTGTAAAGCTGTCCTGTCAGTTGTGTATGAGGAGCAGGTCACACTTTAAGAACAACTGTATAACTGTATGGTGGAAATGATCAATTATACAGCCATCAAACACAGAACTGAACGAGGAGTTTAATTCTGAAGCCTCTCATGCCAAAACACTTAAAGCATTAACACAGCTGGGACTGCATCAGTTCATCAAGGATTAAAAAGAACAAGTAAGTGAAGTGGAAAGCGAGAATGGAAAGACGATTAAGCAAATTTTCGAAAAAATAGTGTGTAATAAAATAGTGTTCCATGTTTGTGGCCCGCTGCAGCATTTTACAGTAAATTTACAAATTTTACAATTGAGGGGAAAAAAAAAATCTGTGTGCCGATCGCATCAGAAAGGTTTAAACAGGAGAAGCTCACAGTGTGGACGAGTGCTTTCACAGAGGTATGAATTAATAATATAGACCTGCCTCAGGGACGAGGACATGATCCCTGCTAATTGCCCTTCCCATTGCCCATTTCACCGCCTTTTCCCCATTGACTTTGCAATTCTGAACCTTCATCCCAACCCCCCCCCCCCCATCCCCACCCCCACTGTATCTGACACTCGTATTCTCTTTTTCTGTCCGTCTTCTTCCATCCAAAACCTCCTGGAGATGACAGAAAAGGCAGATTACTGCTGCCATCAGCTCATCACACACACACACACACACACACACACACACACGCACAGGTAATTATCACACTCCTCTACTCTTCAAGAAAAGTAGGTCTGCATGACTTTAATAACCACAACATGTAAATGAAACCTCCTCCTGGAACGCAGCGGGCCATTCTTTCATTGACCAAGAATGCTGATGCTTTTTTTTTTTAAAAGAATTGTAACGTTATAAAAGTTAGTGCTAAATAGGTAGCAGAAAACATGCCTCTTTTTAAAAAAAAAAAGGAAATCTATAGAAGCACTTTGTAGAGAAAGATCTAATCTCAGATCCACAGTTATGAGGGGTGTTGAGTGTGAATGTGTGCGAGAGTGCTGAAGTGTCACTGCTGCTTGACTCCCTCATCAGTCCTGCTCCCACCACCAGCGCTCTGATTGGCTCGCTCTAAGGCTCGGGCTCTAATTGGCTGATGGAACCGCCTCTACCGCAGCATCACTGTGGTCGACCTCGCCGAAGGTTCCAGAACAGAGGGTGTGATAAATGTGTGTGAACACACAAAACAGCCCAGCCCCCACATTGCCTCCACACACACTCACACAAACACATGCGCGCACACACACACACACACACACACACACATGCGCGCGCACACAGAAAACAAACAAAAAAAACATGCATTGAGAAATTGCCTATTTACAATTTGCATACATTTACATATTTACATATTCACACATTTAAATACTTATGTAGTAGTCCTGTGTGTGCATGTGTGTGTGTGTACACACACACACACACACATGCACACACATGTGCTCAGCTTTCATTTTCATTGTATTTTAGTTTTTTTCTGTTTTAAAGCTGTTAATGATGTAACACAGCTGTCTCATTATACAGGCATCAGTGACCTTATGCCTTGTGAGGAAGACCTTGAAGGACATGCAGACGTCTGGTCTGATGTCAGGGCTCTGTCTGTTATAAGACTTGTGTTGTGTTCCTACGTTAGAGTCCTTTGTTCTTGCGAGTCTGTTGTGTTTGTGGTTTAGCTAGCAGTATCTACACTAATCCATAACTGGTGTATGTGTGATTGTATCCTGTCAATCTACGCAGAACCCTTACTGGAACATTTACAGTAACTTTTATTATTTGGAAGTTACTGGATACCCATATGTTATTTAAAATAAGCAGATATGTTATAAACATTCATATGGAGAAATAGCCGCGGCCATGTGAGTGCCATGCGGATCCCGTGCGGCTTTCCTTTGGACCCCGTGGTCCCCCCTCCCTCTCCTGAAGGTGTGTCAAGATTTCACAGTAAACACGCCCATTCAAGCTCTATTTATTCATTTACCTGGTGCCACCACTAGATGGCACTTTGTTCTCAAGAAGACGTTAACGCAAGCCAACAACTTTTGTTACAGTCGCGTGATTTTAACAAATATGAACACAAAGTGCTTCAGCCTTTTTATAAAAATAATAAAAATTGCTGTTTGTGTCCAGCATTGAATAATTATTTCATCCAATATTTGACCACGGCTGGAAATAATAGCTGGAATGTGGTTGTGAATTTATGACTGAAATAAAGCTGTTCATCGGCGTGTGTGAACCCCGATTTGTGCGTGAACTTTCACTTTACAAAAAGGCAGCGTTTTGATCAAAAGGCTGATAAACGCGTGCGATTTATCGATAAAAATCCCAGAAAGTCATCCTGTCTTGCAATAATGCAGATCAAACATAATACACGTCCATAAATAAAAAGGAATATTTAAGCATATACGCGAAATACGTTTCACTTATTTCACAATATTACAGATTAAAACGATTAAGAAGACGTGCTGAGCTTCAGTACATTGTGATGGTGAAATACATTTTAGGCATAGACGTCCGCTCAGTCTTGTTAATTCTTTTTAAACCCCTCAATTCTGCCAATTCCCCCATCGGTGAAACCGGTTTGATAACTTCACACCTATTGTGAATGAAAGGTGAGAAGAGGAATTACAGTAAGGGTCCGCGGGTGTTCACCTCGGAGCGCGCGGTCACGTCGTCAGCGAGGAGACTAAAACAAAATCATGTCTATACTTCATGTAGAGTCTGAGAATTTATTTACCATAATCTTTGTTGTATTGTTTTTAATCACTCTATACACAACCTATGATTTCACCCATACTATTTTACGAATGGAATATTTTTTATGTTACACTCTAAAAACTGCTGGGTTAAATGTTTAAGTGCTGGTTATTTTATCTATTAATTATTATTTAGTAGAATTCCTGTTAGAAATACCCAAATGAAATTAATCCGGTAGTTTTCACTACTGCTACTAATGATAATAATACTGAATGGAGAAAGCGCAGTCATAGAAGTATCATCATTGTAGGAGAGAAGAAAATTCAGAATAAATACATATCAGTATTTAAACACGTTTATGAGCTCTGTCGCTTGCTGTCAGTGGCACTTTAAACAGCTTCCCGCGAGCTGCAGCGGAAACGCGCGAGATTCCTTTTCTCAAGACGTGCGTTCTTAATGGCCAGATCTGTAAGGTGAGAAACCTCAGTGGAGAATGTACTGACTCCGCCCACTACGGACTGTTACTGCTAAATGCTGTGTTTGAAGGTTTTTTTTCGACCTGCGGAAATGTGTTTGTGTTAAAGCCAACTCGGGCAAACCTGACGAATGCAGGAGCACACACACACACACACACACACACACACACACACACACACACACACACACACACACACACACACACACACACACACACACACACACACACATACACACATATACACACACACATACACACATATACACACACACACATATACACACACACACATATACACACATACACACACACACACACATATACACACACACACACATATACACACACACACACATATACACATAACACACACACACACACATATACACATACACACACACACACACACACACATATACACACACACACACACACACACACACATATACACACACACACACATATACACACACACACATATACACACACACACACATATATACACACACACACACACTTGTGTATTTTGCTGAACATTACAAACCTGCCATGTTCCATAAAACAGTGCATCTTTAATAAGCAACATTTACAATAGAACAAACCAGGAAATAAGTGTTTGATGCATTGCAGGACTCTGTATTAACAAACGCCCTTATAAACTTGACCCTGAACAGCCCCGGTCTGGCTTTAGCAACAATTATTGATTTTCATTTTTTTTTGTATATATATTTTCAAATGTTATATTTGAAAATATATATATGTATAATTTGTAAAATGTATATATGAAAATTTATAATTTGTTGTGTTATTTTTTTTACAGCAACCTTGGACAAATCCCAATATACTTTTAGCTCTCTTACGCACACATGAGCTCTCTCTCTCTCTCTCTCTCTCTCGCTCGCTTTCTCTCTCTCTCTCTCTCTCTCGCTCTCTCTCTCTCTCTCTCTCGCTTTCTCTCTCTCTCTCTCTCTCGCTCTCGCTCGCTTTCTCTCTCTCTCTATCTCTCGCTCTCGCTCGCTTTCTCTCTCTCGCTTTCTCTCTCTCTCTCTCTCTCTCTCTTTCTCTTGCACACACACATACACGCACACACAAATAGGACCTGAAATGATGATTGATGATGATGATTGAGACCTATGGGTTTAATTTGCATAACTAAAATTCTTATTATTAATAGTAGTGGTAGTAGTAGTAATCCAGGACAATATAAGCTCTGTCTCTCAAACACACAGCACATGAACATGCTTAAAACCAAATGAAACTAGGGCAAAAATATAAGCAGTAAAAATACAGTAGTTCACTAGAGGTAAACCATCCCTGTCCCGTGATAACAGGCGCTAAACCTCTGGAACTTTTTAGTTGTTTAGTTTTGTTCTCAAGTGTGAATGTTTATGGGGATTTAATCTCTCTGCTGCCGCATCTATTCACAGTTGTGATAAGCGATTAATGCTCCACCTGGCAAGATTATACAGCATTGCAACCATCGTATTGGAAAACATATGGGGGCGTTTATGGGGCGGGGCATCGTTAACTGCGTCATCGCGGGGGATCACACGGACTTGTCATGGTTCACTATGGGAGCCGCCATGTTCCAGGCCGCTGAGCTCCTACTGTATAATGTTGCAAAACTTGAGAAACTGATCTGAGAACTCATGAAAGACTTTTTTTAAAGTAAGAATGTGTAGAAAGTGTAGAAAAGTCCTAATGTCTAACTTAATTCTATCAAAAATAGCGAACTATTTTTACATTTATAATAGACATGAACCAGTTCATCAGCCTGTGATCAGAATTGTCTGGTTTTCAGGGCGATTGCCGTGACCGGTGATCAGCCTCAGCTATATAAACCATTCTTTACCGAGCATAGAAGCTTCTCAGGATTCGTCTCAAACCCACGCATTACACACACTTACACCAGCCTCAATACACCTAATTAGTTGAAATTCACTAATAGAAGCCCCGCATGCCTGCATTAGAAGCCGCGCACACCCGTGTAAAATGTTGCAGTTCCTTTATAATCCTACAGGTTTATACAGCACTCTAAACTATTTACACATTCACCGACGTGGTAGGAGTGAAATAATTTGTTTAGAATTAATAATGATGTTGGATGACAGAGATACACACTGCTCAGTAACAATGTAGCTTTTAGTTTAATTTAATTGGCAGTTAAATATTAAACTCTTATATTTGAAGTTAGTTTGTAGTGTTAAATGCGGCACTTGGTTTTTAAGTGAGAAAAACGGGCAACATTTAATTACTCATTAAACCTTTCTGAATGTTTAAAATTGTAATAAAATCATATTAGGACATGTTTGATGATTCTCATCCCTAATTAGTGGAGTATAAAATTATAAAATTGTTATTCATACTACTGTGCTGACCATGAAAGCATGACATCATCACGGGTTTCCATAAAAAAATAAAACGACTCAAACTATTTTCATCATGTTTCAGTCAAAAAACTAATTTTATTTATTTATGTACCAAAATTTTTTTTTTTATAAATTTCACCATACAAGTTAAGATTTTATTTTACAGCATCTCTGTTTAAAAATATAAGTATGCATTATACTCTAGGAGTTTTCCAATCAAAAACACAATTTCAGTTTTGTAGCTTGGACTCCACAGTTTCACAGCACATCTGGCCAGGGGACCAGGAACTGGAATCATTACCTTTATTACCTGCCTGGTCAGGGTCATGGTGCTTTAAATTAGGCTACTAAATTTATTAGATTATTAAAAATGTATTAAATCTAATATTAATATATAAGAAGTACATAATATTATAATAATGATATAAATTATTGATGATTTAATTGATTTCCCCCATCTCTTGAATATGTATTTTGAATGATTTTGAGCAGGTGCAAACCAAAATAACGATGCGGGATGGAGAACAGTCCTGGTTTAAAGGAATAGTAAAGGAGTGATAAGCTGCCGAGGGTGTGAACGTGCTGCCGTGTCTAGTCTGGGCTGTGTTATGGAGCACGGTGCTAAGGTTCGTAATTAATGGGAAAAAAAGACAAAAGCTAAATCTGAATGCAGATAGTAAACACATTTATTGGCATCATGTTACACTCCTCCTTTCTCTCTGGATCACTTAGGGAATGTTAGAGTTTCCTGGTTTAATGTGACCTTATTAAATGCGTTGTTTTGTTCAGTATTTTTCTTTTCTTTTATACATTTGTATAGACTGGTATTGGATTACTCGGGTAGAGTTAGCTATTCGCTATTTAGGTCAGCATGTTTGCTAACGGAGAACAGAAAACCCATACACACACACACACACACACACACACACACACACAGGGGAACAGTAAATAAGCCTTAAGTGAGTTTCCACTGAGCCGTAACACACCTGGGAGAATCATAATGAACATCTTCAACCAACATTCAGCTTCATTACAGGAAATAATTAAGAAACACCGGATCCACAAACACTAACATAACTAACAGAGCTTGACAGCTAGAGCTGGTTAGTCTCACCAAGATGGAAGCATTGTGAGATTGTCTTTTACAGCTTTAAAAAACTGCTCAGCCTGGCATTTTGAAAGCTTCCAGTGTCAGTATGTTGAACAATCCCACACCATGGGTTTATCCCCAGTGCAGTCGTTCAGCCGGGACGTGTCAGGAACCTCTTATTACATGCACACATTTACACATGGCTTAGTTGTTCAGGATCTCAAACATGTGAAATGCGCTCATAGGATAATCAATAAAATTCATGATCATGGCAGTGGCGCTCACAGACGCAGCAGCCCGGTGCTCTCATAGTTTCTTCATTTTGTTAGTGCTACTGAGTGTTTCGACATACTGTTGAATTGAATAAAACACTTTTCTTTTCTTTTCTTTTCTTTTCTTTTCTAGACTAGACACACACTCATACTGTATACACACACACACACACACAGTAATGTATTGTACCTTACTATATTGTATACTAGCATCTGTCGTTGAGTTTGTAGAAATATTTAAATGGCTAAAGCTAAAATTAATCTGATCAGCATCTGGCACATAACGGCTCATAACTTACTTTCTACTCAACATCATGATTTAATTCATGGTGCAATTTTTCATAGTGTACACCTCATGTTTTCGGGAGAAAGCATGCTGTATTGTGCTTTTTTTTGTCTTGCGTGAGTATTTTGCCAGATTGAAGGTGTATTGCTTCTGCATACTCTGTACACACTAAACTACCGTGTTGATCGACTCTGTTGAGTGATGCCTATAGCCACGCCCACCCGAGGGCAAAAGCACTATATTTATGCAACAAAAAAGCTGAGAGATAATCTGGCACATAACTGCTCATTACTTCACTTCTACTCAACATTTTGATTTCATTTACACCGCAAAGTTTCGTTCACTGTTCAGATAGTTATATGTGATGCTGTGACAAAATCTGGCTGGACAGACATTTTTAGATACATAAAATTTGACTGGTTTCTGGTCCTTCGATGTATGAAATGTAAAGATATCCGTGAGACAGTGAGTTCTGACCCATGTACAGACAAAACCTTTCTTTTATTTGTATGGATATTTATATTAACCTACATGCTGTACTGTACATATAAATAATAACCTACACGCTATAATATGCGCAGGCATACTAACCAACACACTCGTACTATTTACACACAAAGTAATTTACACACTGATTCTGTGCGAGTGCATGTTTGGTGTTTTGTCTCTCTCTCTCGGACATGTGTGGATTGAAACACAGCCGGCTTGAGCTCATGTTGATCACTGAACAGCTCGGTTTTAGATAAACTCTGTGTAGAATGTGCAGTGCCAGACATGTAGTAGAGTTGTACACACTGAGGCCAGCAGTATTGTGTCTGTCTGTCTGTCTGTCTGTCTGTCTGTCTGTCTCCTGCAGCTGCTGTGATAAGGATGTTAATTATCCATTACTGTGTAATGAAAAACTGTACATATCCGCCTTTAATCTGGACCTCCATTAATGAGCCATAAAATGCACAGAATGCTGTGTGTGTGTGTGTGTGTGTGTGTGTGTGTGTGTGTGTGTGTGTGTGTGTGTGTGTGTGTGTGTGTGTGTGCGTGCACCCTGTTTCTCAGTAATACTCAGTAGCTGGAGCTACAGTGGCATTAGAATGAGATTGAGGCATTCCTTCTAAACCTTACACACACACACATACACACACACACATACACACATACACACACACATACACACAAAGACAGAGAGAGTGAAAGAAACCCTTGGGAAGCTCAGGTTCTCTGTAATTAAACTCGCGCTGCTCCCTTAGAGCTGCACTGAGGGAACAAGAACCAACATAAAAGAAGATAATGGAATGATGCAAACACACACACACACACACACACACACACACACACACACACACACACACACACACACACACACACACACTCTTGTATATGTAACATTAAGGGCATGCTGCTTTAGATGTGAAATAATCAGGGATCTATAATGTAAAACCTGGCAACATCACCGCACTTTCTGTAAATCACGCATAATAAATAAATAAATAAATAAATACACTTTTTGTACAAGAGCATATGGTTACTGCAAGAGGAACAGTTTCGGTGCAGTTACCATTCTTTTATACAAGAGGAACCTTACTTTTATTTATTTTCAACAGAATTTTAAAACAGAAATTCATGGTTATAATTCTTTTAGCGGCATGAAATTAGGATTTTTGTCAGTCATAAGAGAGCAGAGGATTGTTCCGCATTGTGTTGATTTTATTTAGTCTATCCGTAGCCGTTCCTGTGTGTGTTGTGCTTTTATGAGTGATTTTGTGTGTTATCACACTAACCACCATGGAGTTATTGTCAGGGAGAAGAAAAGAAGCTCAAACTAACCTGACTGATCTCAGAGCAGCTGATCTGCGTGGCTAAACAGAGATAGTGCAGACAGGGCACTACACACTCTCCAGGGAGCTGACAAAGCCTGTATGGTAATGTGTGTGTGTGTGTGTGTGTGTGTGTGTGTGTGTGTCTTAAGTGGACAATGGACATTATCACAAAGCAGCTATAAAGACTTCCAGATTTATTTTTAACAAATTTTGATTTAGATCCCTAATGAGCAAAGCCAGAGGCAACAATAAAACTTGAGGAGACACTCCCTGTGCTGACGTAAGAGGAGGAACCCTCGAGAGGAACCAGACTCCAAAGCGAACTGTTCTTATCTCAGTTTCACCAGATAGTGTAATTATACATTCTATAACGTCAAACAGTACAGGGCCTGTGGAAAAGACCTTTAGTATGGTAATTGAGGAAATGTTTAAATTCATTAGAGCTTTAAGGTGCGTGCGTGTGCGTGCGTGTGCACGCGCGTGTGTGTGTGTATAAGGGGAATTCAAATCAAACTAGAACTTGAGGAAATTTCTGGTGAATAAAGATGATTGACAGAAGACTTTAAGCACCGTATGGTGGTGAGACTCGTATCCGCAGTTAAACATTTGAACATCTGAATGTTTTAAAGAATGATGATCCCGGCCGAGGTGGCTCAGCGCTCACTGCAGTCGTTCCCATGAACATTCAGCGAGGGGAACGTCTGATACTTGAAAATCGACTTTCAGAAAAAAAAACACTTCTTGTATCTGTGGAACTGTACACACACATCATTCACCAACACCACTCATACATTACAGGAACTCGGCTGGGAGTTATGGCCACGCCCCTGGCACAGTCCGGACCTCGCTCCAAGACTTTTACACATGTTTGGACCATTTAAGGAGTTCCTGGGAGGCCGGGGTTTCAGATGTAAAGCAGGCAGTTCGATCATGACTCCAGCGTACTGAGAGAACTTTCTACCTAGATGTATCCAAGCTCTAGTGACACACTGGGATAAGTGCATTAGTGTAGCAGTGGATTATATAGAGAAATGAAGGGAGTTTTTACTCTCAGTACTGTGTTCATAAAAATGCATAAAAAGTTTTCATGCAAACTTAAATAATTCTTTGTCAATTGTTAAAAGTGCTATCTAAATAAAATTTTACTGAATTGAATTGCTCTGTTATTCTGTACAATCAAAAGTCCCTCATTGACTTGTACGACTCTGGTATATTTAAGCATTTCAAACTTATTCCTATAGCATTCAATTAATCCATTATCCAGTGAAGTTATCAGCTGAATGACGAATGAGACTCCACAGCTGTCCATCCACAGCCGTCTTTAGGGTATTCGTGTTGTACCAATTACAAAACGTTGGTTCAGGCTGTGCTCAGGGCAGAAAGAGTCAGTATCACCAGCATCTCATCAAGCTACAGCCAGAGAGAGCAATTAATAGGTATCCCTTATTGCTGTAAGAGGCTATACATTGTACAAGTGTGTAAGTGCAAGCAGGGTCTCCAGAAAGGCTTGATATGACAGCAGATGGAATAAAGAGAGCCAGAAATGAACACGGACATGAGGGAACCCTGGGACATGAAGTATTTCAAACATTAGCATACAATGTAAATATTAGGGGAACAGAAATGAGTGTTTAATGGACAAAATTTCAGAAAGCTCAGAGCGAACACAATCCTTTTGTTGCCCGTGATAATTAACATATTAATCATTAATAGCATACGAGAGCTGATTAACATTAAGCCTAGCACATTGTTACAGTGGTCACTTATGAGCACATGAATGTGTGTGTAGGGGTATTTTATATCTTGATTCAGATGAAATGTCCTTACAAGGACGGGGACATGTGAGGACGAGCCTGCGGCTCCATGGTTTCCTCTTGGTTACTGAGATTAAGGCTGGGGTTAGAGTCAGGCACAGCACAGTGTTGATGATCTGTATGATTATATTAGTCGAAGATCTGCATAAGACTGTGTGTAGAAATACAGTGTGTACAGAGGATCTCACCTTCTACGGGTATGAGTTTCTCTTTCTGTGTCTCTCTTCTGATGTAAATGACTATGATTCTCTCACATTCACTGACTGGCAGCTAATTGTTTGTGTGTGTGTGTGTGTGAGAGAGAGAGAGAGTGTATCTGATTGTTTTGACTGGTTATCTGTGTCTTTGATCCCTGTGTGTGTGTGTGTGTGTGTGTGTGTGTGTGTGTGTGTGTGTGTGTGTGTGTGTGTGTGTGTGTGTGTGTGTGTGCTGGGCCCAGCTGCAGTCAGAGGCAGGTGGCTATCCTCAGGGTATGTAGATGTTGAAGAGTGTTTTACACACACACACCTTTAAACATAGTCACAATTCTTATGAATTGTGTGTGTGTCATCATGAGACGAAAACCCATGTCGATGTCCGCTGTGTTTCCGTTCCTAATAAGGACATTCTGCTCCGCGCTCGTTTTGACACGTAACTGCCTTTATTTAAACACGGTTTGTTTAACGGGGTGAAGTCACACTCTGCAGTGTGTACTGCACAAGGCCACAGTACGTTTATGACATTACAGTCTCTTTATAAAACAGTTTTATGCTTTTTCAGTCTTCTGCACTGTGATTGGCCATGATGTTCACTAGCTGTCCATTTTAGATCGTGTCTTACTGTAGCAGAGTGTCGCCGGTGGCTAAAGCACTTTCACTCTGGTGTGGTGCAGAGGTGCTGGTGCTGACTCAGTCACACCTTTCATCAACCTTACAACATCCGAGGTGTGTGCTGAGCTAACGGTGTTGATTATGGAGATAAGGCCTCGCCCCTGCCGTCATTGCCTCCTGAGTTAACTGTGCATGACACTGTGTGGTCCAATTTAAGGTATTAAATAAACTACATTTATAAAGTGTCATGTATTCATTTTAATAACAGCAGCAACCCTGGTAATTATTAGTGACACTACATGCACCAGGGCGGAGAATCGTGCTGTCAGTATCTAGCAGTGGCTGGGTGTATGGGTGGGTTCAAACAGAGGAGGAAAAAAATGAAGCCAAAATGTCTTCGAGGCCCTCTAGTGGCTGTCTGTGGTACAGTCTTTAACCCTGCCCATGTAAGACCAAGGCCAAAAACATGTGCTGCTGTAAACTGTTGTAACAGACGATCTCGGTGGAACTTTTTGCTGTTGGTTTTATGTATGTTCATCAAAGCTATCAGATTATTCTGAAATTATAACTATGGCACAGGGCTTACCAGTTCTTTCTTACCCAGTTTTATTTTTAACAACATCTTTATTGTTATCAAAATATATTCCCTGTAGTTTAAACAGTGGTAGCATTATCTGACATGTTTTAACATCAATAATTTTGCAAATTGACTTAAGGTAAATAAAACTGTTACTATGCTAAGCATCAACCCACATGTCGGTGGCAGATTTATGGGCGGGACACTAACGTGGTGAAACATGACGTATATTTGGTATGCACAAGCACAGCAAGCTTGGGTAGGACGGAATGACGGGTAGGATAAATTCATAGGACACTAGAACCACTATCACTATCTTCATTTCTTTATATTCTTCACCAGTTCTTGGCTCCAAAATTTGTTTTTTATGATTCAGGTGCACCCTTAAACAGGCTCGTGTGAAAATTGACAAAACTTTCAAAAGCCTCATAACTGTTTAGTTTTAATTGAATGTCCCAGCAATAATTCAGTCGCATTCTTTTATAGTCACTGTGTTCAGGAGGTAAAGAAGCCCAACTGAGGAGATTTGACAATACTGGAACTGGTTTAAGAACCCTTCAGCACATTATCAAAACCTGGAAGGAGAGCACTCACCAGTCCACTTTCTTTCAACTTTGAAGAAAAAGTTACTCATGCTTGGTGAAGCTAAATCAAAGCTAAAGAAAACTATGAAATCATAGTGTGTGTGACATTTTGACCAGGCAGTGTATATCAGGGTTTCCATTAGCCAATAATTACCAATTATTTCTGGGTAAAATGTGTAAGAAACTGTTCAAATGAAAACTACCAGGTCAAAGGTTTCAGTAATAATGCTCTTACCACGCGCAGCTATAACGCAGGGTATCCCGTAACAGGACATTTGTTTTGATAGCGAAACAGACTATTACTACTAGAGTTTCAGGAATAAACAAAAATTCCATGAAAAAGGTCAGTGAGCACTTTGATTATGAAGTGATGACTGAATGAGCAGCTTCACCTCTCACTGAGGCTGAGTGCAGTGGCTGTGATGATGATGATGCGGCTCCATAGGTACCGTGATGTTGCCACAGCTCGGAAAGTGATCATTGAGTTCGGCGAGATGTACCCTGACTAGGCTGTGTTGCCATAAACGGCCTGTGTTTTGCCCAGCGTGCCAGCAGAGAAGGGCTTCTTTTCCGCAGACTCTGGTGTCGTTCGGGGGACAGAGGGACAGAGGGACGCACCTTATGTGCAGTGAAGCTGCAAAGACACTTTTAAAATGTTTCATTTCTAGCCTGCAGCGGAAGTGTTAACAGCACTGTAAAAAGATGTGCAGTGCCTTGCAAAAGTATTCACACCCCTTAAACTTTTCCATGTTTTGTCTTGTTAGAGCCACAATCGTCACAATGTATTTTACTGGGATTTTATTCGACAGACCAACACAAAGTGGCATATAATTGTGAAGTGGATGGAAATGATGAATGTTTTTAAAAATGTATACAAATAAAAATGTGAAAAGTGTATTGTGCATTTGTATTTGGATTTTACTACAACTAAAATCCAGTGGGACCAATCACCTCCAGAAGTCACCTAATTAGTAAATAGAGTGTGTACATCTCTGTGTAACTTAATATCAGTATAAATACAGCTGTTCTGTGAGGCCCTCAGAGGTTTGTTAGAGAACATTAGTGAACAAACAGCATCATGAATCCCAAGAACACCATTTATTATGTTCTTTCCACTTCAGACATTCACGTTGGTCTACCACATAAAATCCCAATAAAAAACATTTAAGTTTGTGGTTGTAATTGTGACAAAATGCAAAAAAAGTTCAAGGGGTATGAATTAGTTGAATTAGACGTTTTTAACGGGCTACTGATTTTTATAAATGTATCAAAATATATTAAGATTTTGCTTTAATATTATGGTTCACTGTTACTAGTCGATCTGACTAATGTTTTTTTTGTCATTCTTTCAACAAGCTTCATGTATATTCTGTTTGCTTTTTAGCATAAACATGTGTATAACTAGGTAAAATATGTTATAATAAACAGCGAAAGAGAAAATAAGAGCTCTGATAATCACAGAGTCCGGAGTCACCGAGAAGGGGACAGAAATTTAATGCTGCTGTGTGAGTGGAACGTCCTCACAAGCCCACTGCAGAAGTGTGTGTGTGTGTGTGTGTGTGTGTGTGTGTGTGTGTGTGTGTGCACATCACCTGAGGTCACTCACTGTGCGTCATAAATGCGTGTCATTAAAACTGCAGTGGTTCGATCAGTTAACAGGAAGTGCACATGAATTTACAGTTCATAGTTCACTTTTACATAGTGCACTTCCTGCTTTTCTGATTGTCTACATTCAAACATAAACACACAGATGTGGGTGTGTGTGTGTGTGTGTTTAAGCCATTAGCTGCAGATGTGCAACAGATGCCTTTCCTGATCCGAGAGCTTCCCCTGCACAGGACAGTGTGTGTTCACTTCAGGTGTGTTAATACTGTTTATATTACTGTTTCTGTCACAGAGATGATGTCGAGGTGTGTTTTTGTAAGAGCGTTTTCACTCTGAACGCACAGGTTCATATCTAGAATCTGTTTTTGAAGAGTCTAGTCACTACATGTGTTTTCACTAGAAGACACTTGAACTGTGCATCGGTATGTGTGTGTGTGTGCGCGCGCTTGTGTGTGTGCGCACGCTTTGTGATGTGATATTATTATTATTATTATTATTATTCTCAGAGGGTTATGAGGCATTTTAATTGAATCTCTAAACAATATGAAAATGTGGCGTTTTTATTCATTTACAGCCACTTGTAGTAAAGTGTTTTCTTTGCTTTCTCCGAGGACTGAGACAGCAGTGTCTGTCCTGCACACAGCATGTCCTCCTCTTTTGTTGTAAAATGAAGCCTAGAAGTAACATGGCATGTCGTCCACACCTACTAAACTCTCAGTGCCTGAGACCTCGTCTGTAAAGAACTTAACTTCGTACATGTGTGTACCTTTCTGGCCAGACTGTTTTCTGTTCTGTTCCCTGGAGGATTCCTGGTGCATTATTTAATGCATTAATTATAGCATCGTTTATTTACATTTATTAAGTACCTGGTAAGGCTTGTGGTGCATCTGGTGCAGGTCTATGCAAAAACACTTTTATTTCTAATGAAACATATAATAAAAGCATTAATTCATACAAATATAGAGTTAGTACACATTGTTGACGGTTAAAGGGTAAAAATTGCAAAAAGTTAAAACTAAAAATAATCTGATCAGCTTTAGCTTAGCTTTCCCACAGTCCAAAGACATGCAGATTAGATAATTGGCGTTCCCAAATTGCCTGTAGTGTGTGAATGAGTAAGTGAGTGTGTGTGTGTGTGTGTGTGTGTGTGTGTGTGTGTGTGTGTGTGTGTGTGTGCCCTGCGATAGATTGGCACCGTGTCGATTGTGCCCCAAGTCTCCTGGGATAGGCTCCAGGACCCCGCGACTCTGAATACAGGATTAAGCGGTATAGAAGGTACTGCTAAAGATAGCGATAAAGCACGCCTCCGGAATTAGTTATGCTCTCAAACCAAGGTTCCACTTGACAAGTTCTGACCCATGTACAGACAAAACCTCTCGTTTATTTAGATAGATTAAATATTATCTATAACAGTGTCTTAGGCTTAGAGATTGTTATATCAACATTGTAAAATATCACAGTGGTTCTCCACCCTGGTCCTGGAGGACCATGTCCTGCACATGTTAGTGTTTGCCCGCTCTTTCTCACACACACACACACACACACACACACACACACACACACACACACACACACACACACACACACACAGATTCTGAAAAGGCTGTTAATTAGCTTATTAGTTGCCTGTTGGACCACATTGTGGGTTTGGTTCTTGACGCATTGAGCTCAAGGCATTTCTCAAAATAATACCTCCAAATTTTCCCCTCGGTTCGCTGTGCCTGTTCCCAGTTTCTCCTGTTCACAACTTTTTTCTGTTCAACTAAAGAACATAGTCCATATGTCCTATATCACACTATCTTTAATTTATATGACCCACTTTTGTTTTACATTTTTTACATGCTGGTTATGATTTATTTCCAGAGTCCAGATGTCATGTGGTGTGACTGAACATATTAGTGCAGCTTTGAACATTAAACAGGAACATCCTTGCATCCCAAGCATCTGGATTTATTAGACATTAAAACATCAAAACCTTTCAGTACTGCTATGTACAGTAGTTGCTGGAGATGAGTGTCATGTGGTGTGACCACAAGGAAATAATAAAGCACTTATTTAATCTGTGACTGTAAACTGTAAAAATCACACGACATGACTGCTGTATGTGGAGCAACAACTTCCATCTGCCCTTCCTGTGGTTTTATACTGAGCTCAGAGTTCATACATACATACTGTACATACAATAGGTGCATGTTATTTGGGTTATGTATTGTACAACATATTTGTATATTTAGTAATTAAATTTAATTAAGCTATGATCCTGAAGTAAGACATTTGTCTCTTGTTAGAAGAAGAAGAAGGGGAAAAAAACTACCACAGCATACAGTGTTAACGTTGTTGTACTGGTCTTATTCTGTCTTCTTAGAGGAAGTTATGTATTGACATAGTGAAGTGAGGAGAGGCTGTCCTGAAGCATGTAATCCCAAACATAGATCGCAATAAACGAAAGCCTCGCTCACTCTCTCTCACTCTTACCCTCACTCTCACCCTCACTCTCACCCTCACTCTCTCTCTCCCTCACTCTCACTCTCTCTCTCCCTCACTCTCACTCTCTCTCACTCTCACCCTCACTCTCTCTCTCCCTCACTCTCACTCTCTCTCACTCTCTCCCTCTCTCCCTCACATTCTCCCTCACTCTCACACTCTCTCTCTCTCTTTGCCTCACTCTTTCACACTCCCCCTCTCTCCCTCCCTCACTCTCACTCTCTCTCCCTCACTCTCTCCCTCTCTCTCCCTCTCTCTCCCTCTCTCTCTCCCTCACTCTCTCCCTCACTCTCACACACTCTCTCTCTCTCTTTGCCTCACTTTTTCACACTCCCCCCTCTCTCTCCCTCCCTCACTCTCACTCTCTCCCTCACTCTCTCTGACACTCTCACTCTCTCCCTCACTCTCTCTCTCTCCCTCACTCTCTCACCCTCTCTCTCTCCCTCTCTCTCTCCCTCACTCTCACACTCTCTCTCTTTGCCTCACTCTTTCACACTCCTCCCTCACTCTCTCACACTCCCTCACTCTCTCACACTCCCTCTCTCTCCCTCTCACTCTCTCTCACTCTCTCTCACTCTCTCTCCCTCTCACTCTCTCTCTCCCTCACTCTCTCTCAATCTCTCTGACTCTCTCGCTCACTCTCACTCGCTCTCTGCCTCTCTTTCCCTCACTCTCACACTCCCTCACTCTCTCTCTCTCTCTCTCTCTCCTTCCCTCACTCTTTCACACTCCCCCCTCTCGCTCCCTCTC
>JAAGKR010011301.1:0-19818 GCA_011419295.1 Clarias macrocephalus
AGACTGTTTATGTTTTTTGATTATTTCTGACATGCAATTTATAAGCCTTTTGCTTCATGCCTCTCCCTATACTGTGATTGTTTTAACAGTTGATCATGTGCATATGTTTTGTGTTAATTCCTAATTATTTAGCTCGTTTATACCTTGCCATATCTGTAAATCATTGTGAAGTCTTATTAGCATTTCGTCCAATAAGTCCATCCCTTTTATTTTCCATGTTTCATATTCATAGTTTCTTGTATGCCTTAATTAAAATCTGCTTTACAGTCGTTAATAACGCTAGTATTACTCTGATGTGTTTTGGCATTTACTGTGGACTGTATCTTACATTAACACCACTCAAGCATTATGCCCTTACAGCACAACTACAAATACCACAAATTACCACACACTTATCACAAATGGCCTATCACATACACAGCAGTAAGGAAAATAAGCGTCTCTAAAACCTTTGAAACAAAAATCACGGCTCACGCTTCATTCAACCAGGAAAAGAAGCAGACATTAAAGACAATAACACTCTCCTACTCCTTTTGACTATTTTTATATTTTATTTTTTCATCTTTTCTATTTCTTGTGTTACTGTAGGAGCAGTAAAGGTACAGTTTGGGTCAAAAGTACAAGTATGCCACAAAGAAACAGATTCTTTTGGTATATATCTTTGATCAAGTTACTGATAAACAGTATTTTAAAGGATTTCAAACACAGTTGAAGTTGATGCTGGCAGCACTGTGGCTTAGTGGTTAGCACTGTTGCCTTGCACCTGCAGGGTTTGGATTCAGTTCCGGCCTTGGGTCTGTATGCATGTACAGTAGTTTGCAAGTTCTATGTGTGCTTGGTGGCTCTCCTCCGGGTGCTCTGGTTACCTCCCACAGTCCAAAGACATGCAGATTTGGTAATTGCCATTAAGAAATTGCCCATAGTGTGTAAATATTTGTTTATGCGTGTCCCCTGTGATGGATTGACATCCCATCCAGAGTGTCTTCTGAGATGGGCTTCAGGCCACCAGTATCCCTGTATACAGGATAAAGCGTTGTAGATGACAAGTAAGTGAGTGAGTGAAGTTGCTGCCATTGATAACAAGGATGTGCAATGCTATTAGAGATTTGTTTTTTGCAGAAACCTAAAATGTTTATAATTTTTTAACAGAATGAGAATATAAAAAAACAAATGAATAAATAAAAACAATTTTGTATACAAACAGCATATAAACAAACAGCATTACATGTTAATGAAACCTTGTAGACATTACAAGTGATGTGTAAATTTACTTAAAATGATTTTAAATGTACTTCAAAAGTTTAACACAAGTTATATTAAATAATTGACCTGTTGGTTTAGATAAGTCAAGAAAGAGAGGAGTGAAGACTGCATGGGTTTTTAGACAAAGGACACTACAGCTAGAATGTTGATTAACTTTCAGTATTGGTGAGATTTATGGATTTAAGGATTCAAATGGTTTTATTTCAAGAGAGCTCTGGCTTTCCAGATATTAAAATAAATATCTTATCTTTGTATAAATATATTATATTAAATGTGTTCAACTGATTTTACATGCAGTATGTTGTGGTGGATTTTGTAACTTATTCAAAAGAGAAACAAGTTTGTGACAATGGATGAAGAAGGTAATAAGGATATTTATTTGCAGAACTTTGATTTATTATAACGTGATTACCTCAGACTTGGGCAAATATTTGATTCCTCATGGATTTGGTGGCATTTGCTAGCAGTAGTAATAACTCCTTCAGTGCATTTTGTTGCAAATGAGACGACGCTATGGAATATGCTGCGTTTTTACTCTTTGTAAAATGTTATGCAGATAATGTTAACTAATACTGAATTTTTAGGCTTCATAATTAATAACTTCCTAATTAACTGTTTTGTGGAATAAAAATAAAAAATAAAAATACAAAGCTAGTGTGCTATGTACTGTAGGATGTACTGTACAAACCCTTGTTCCACACATTAAGTAGTGTCTTTATTCAGAGGTTAAAAATGGATTTGGGACTTAGCTTTGTGTTAGAAGCTATTAATCTTTTTAGCATTTGATAGCTGTGAAAACCTACATGGACAGATCAGGGGCAATTCATAAAAATTTTGAAAAAATTAGAGTACTGTATATTCTGACATAGCATTTAGGAATGCTTTTGGAAAAAAAAATGAATTGAAATAATTTTCATGGCTGGAAAAGGAAGTTGCCATATTCAAAGGAAATAACATATTTACAACCAGATAAGTTCTTCATGAGTGAGAGATGTGACTCCTTGTGTCCTTCCAAAGCAATCATGCACAGCATGTACTGTAAATTAAAGTATTTTTCTAAAAAGAGTGTGGAAAATTTTGAGAAATTATGTACAGTACAATTTAGGAAAAGAAAAATAGCATGTTGTTATATGTTGGAGCCATATAGTACGTTTTGGGTGGATCTCTGTGGTATTTGATTTCATTATTGTATTGTATTAATATACAGTAATATTACATTTACATTCAGGCATTTGTCAGAGACCCCTATCCTGAATTACTTCCATTTTCTTTTAATCTAATTATGCATCTGAGCATTATTAATATTATTATAATATTATCATCATAATATTATCATTTGTGAGTGTACATACACTGTCTCTGTATGGCACACATTGCTGCCATAATTCAATTTGAGTTTTTAAAAAAGGGCATGGATAACAACTGTTGAAGTGTGTATAAATTTTTTTGGGGCCCTCTGTAAACACACACAATTTTCCTTAATTTTACAAACCCTAAACCATTTCCTGGCGGTAATGTCTCTGAAATTTCAATTCAGTTTGATAATAAATAAATGACGTAACAGGGCTCAATGCTTTTGTTCAATGTATTTATTTATTTATTGTTTATAATGTATCATATTAACAATTCATCAAGCATGATCCATAGGTTTAAAGAAATATGTTTACATAAATCATTTTAACACTACCTACAAGACATTATGAATGCATTATAACATTTTGTGCATGTCTCCTAGTTTGTTATGTTAAATCTTCAGTAAAATTATACTTTTTTAATGTAAGTTTATTAATTGATGTACAAAAAAAAAATTACAATGTGCATCTACCAGATTAGAAGCAAAAAAGCCTAGGTTTTGAGAGCAGGTTTAAAAAGACATTTTGGCAAATGATGCATTCAAAATTTAGGAATACTAAAATAATAGCATTACATTATTACACCATTTGCATTACATTAAAAAACACATACTGTATTGTGATTTCTGAATATTCATTATTTTATAATCTTTCTTTAAGACTTTTATTTTATATCAGATAGTTATATATGAACAACCAGACATTAATGCTCCAAATGGACACATCAGCCCATCCCTTCTGGATCACAGTACCACATTGGATATTCTATGTTCTTTTAGGTTTCAATAATTTTTATTATTATTATTATTATTATTATTATTTTAAATGGTTGTTGAAATCAAACACCTGTCTCTCCAGTGCAATAATTTGACATGACTCTAATAACACTCTCAATATACAATACACCAAACCTTTTTATCTAAAGCATGAATAAAATCCCTGAAATGTTATGTTTACTGCAGATTAATCATGCAGTAATGACATGCATCAGTGGGTAATTTTTTATGCCTGAACATTCTCAGACTATTTATTTCCTGTTAATTCATAATACATATTTTACTCAAGTGTCAAGTGTCTAAGTACAATCAATTCAGTTTGTAATACCATACAGTGGTTAAAATGTCTTTAATACTTCAATGCATGAGTACTTACACACTCTGTACGAATGACAATAAAGAACGTAAGTGGCCTAATACTGGGATAATAATAAAGCATTGCCAGCATAACAGCATAACTGCTTACTTGCACAGAAAAAAAAAAGAAGAAGAAAAAAAACATATAAAATATGATGTTGGTTTGTTTGCTATATGCCAATTGTTGGTTGGTATAGAATTTATGACCAAATGTAAATAAAAAAACAAACACACAAAAATATTTTATAAGACTAAATCCATGTAATTTATAATTATGAATTCTAATTAAATAATCATCTCAAAAATAAGCTCTGCAGCATTATTTAATTAACCTTTGGAATTTTGGGCAATTTTAACAATTTGGCATATTGGCATGATATTCTTTTTAACAGATAGTTCAGATTGAGTTATGTGATTGGATGAGAAACATTCTATGAGTGATGATAGACAGTAACAGCACTGGAACGTTTAACAATATAGAATGCTCTGTGTCCCAGGTGCACTAATCATTAATTACATTACCTGGCAGCCACCAGCATGGGTGAAAATATATTGGTACAGTCTGGACCATTGGAAAGAGAGGAGAGCAGCTGCCTGACAAAACCCACATTCAAGACCAGTCACAGAAGTACTTTAAGCACTTGTCAACTTAAACAAAAACTGTCTATTTAATAATTGTGCAAGTCATTCCAAAATTGTCTCTGAACCATCCATGTTGTTTTATTAACAGGTAAGGAAAGGGCTACAAAGCTAACTAGCTTCTATCACAAGGCTGAATCCCAAATCCCTCTCTAGCCCCTAATCAAGGGCATTACTTCACATGTAAAAAAAAAAAAAAAAAAAAAAAAAAAAAAGAATGTACACCCTACAAAGTGCAGTAGCTTTCCATTTAATCATATTTTGGAGTGCAGAGTGCTTATTATCAGCTCGGCTGTAATATCTTCGGCACTTGGGCTGCACTCTCTTAATGAATACATTATGTAAAGACACTGCCTGTAAACACCACTACACAATTAAATTTGTGGGGGGAAAAAAACTAAAACAAACACAGCTGAAAGAAAAAGAAAAAAAAAATACCGTGAAGCTTGCAGCCTGAGTTGAGTTTCCTATGTTCACTCCATCCAGTCTATTTCAAGTGTATTTTTAAACTAAATTTGTATAATAATATACATTTGCAGTGGCATTGGTTTTTAACCTTCACTGGCAGAAGCTTCTTAAGGATACCACAAAATTCACACACACACACACACACACACACACACACACACACACACACACACACACACACACACACACACACACACACACACTGTAGTACTGTATAGTGGACTGTATACTAGTGGGGTTTTTTTGTATCATCTGCTGAGTTGCACTACATGAACTGAAGGTGCCAATACTGAATCTGTCATTTTCCAGATGAGAAATAGCATTGGATTATACTTTATCTGTGGGTGTTGTAAATTTCCATTCATACTCCTAATGCTAATCCTAACAGACCTAAATGTGAGACAGATTTCTTGCACAGATACTGTGTGGTAAGTGTTAAAAGAAATGATAGAAACACAATGTAAAGCAATAACACCAATAAACAAAATATCTTCAAACTAATGTATATTTTAATTCTTAGCATTTTAGTAATTATGCAACACATTCATAGTCGGTGGTTATGTTCATATTTATGCAGAGACTTTCACATGTTCAGAACTGAGATGTGCAGGAACATTTTGTGGGGCTATATATTGCTTGAGTCGATTTTCTGGCCTCTTCATTCAGATTAGGCATATTGGCTGCATATACATCATGCCTCCTAACTGCCAGTTTTTATCATCTCAAGTGTTTAGGTAAAGAACGATGAAGCAGCAAATTGTCAAATTTAATATTCTAAGTTAAAATGTGTTAAATGTGTTAAAATAAAATACTTTATAACTTTTTATTATTTTAACTCTGTGCCACAGAGGTCAATAAATCATTCTCTCTGTGTGTGCATGTGTGTGTGTGTATGTGTGTGTGTGTGTGTGTGTGTGTGTGTGTGTGTGTGTGTGTGATAGATGTGGGCTGCATTAAAAGCTATTAATTGATGATGTTCATTTGTGAAAGTAATGACAATGTCAATATTTCTGCAAATGATTTAACTAAGCAAACACTCACCTGGTATGCTATTACTTTCAGTGACTGAATTAAAAAAAAAAAATTATCTATACATTTTTTTTTTGTTGTTGTTGCTTGAATTAACATGCAATTAAAATGTTTTTCACTTCAAATGGACAATATTAGGCATTCAAGTCAAACTGGGATTTGTGATGAAATTTCTTGTGTATGAAGGCATACAATTGATTGATATTACCAGAAGAGTTCAAGCGGAGTGGAGTGATGATACTCTTAGCTGCAGTAAAACCTGAATGGTGAAGGTATTTTAAAGAAGATCGAGGTGGCTTAGAACCCACTCAGTTGTTCCGATTAACATTAACATTAAAAAAGTAAAAAGCCTGATTCTTGAAAATTGATGGATAACTTTTGCCAACTTGTGGAAGAGATGCATCTCTCTATGGGAAATGTAAACCTAATCATTCATGAAAACCACTTGCATATTACAGGAACTTGGTTGGGAGTTATTGCCACATCCACTGTACAGTCCTGACCTTGAGTTCCTGTGAGGGCAGTGTTTCAGAGATGAAGCAGGCAAGCCGATCATACGTTGATGATGTCTAAGAACTAGTTAAATACTAGGATAAGTGCATTACTGTAGCAGGGGATGATACAGAGTAATAAAGACCGATTTGACTTGAACGCCCCTTATAAGTCATTAAAATGTTATATTTATGTGTTTATCTATATGTACTATATTAGTGTAAGTATTAAACTTCAGTCAAATAGCAGGATTGTTCCTCATTTCTTCTCATTTAAATTAACATTGTATAAGAAAAATGGCAATATTTTCATGTTTAGAAGTACTATAACAAGCATACGCCTTAGTATTAGTAATTAATATTTTATACATTTTAAATAGCACACAAGTCTGTGGTCAGATCTAAGTTTTGAATAACAATGAGCACAATTGTGATATTAGATCTCAGTAAAAGATTTCATTCTAACTCATTTTTCAATTTGGCCATATATCCATAAATAAATGAAAAAAGATACATCAAGGTTAACTTGCTTTTAAATAGTGTTCTATCTAAAAGCCCTGCAAAATTAGGAAGATTTTACATAGGTCAGTACTGTAAGTGTGGATGGAAGTTTTCCAACCATTCATGTGTATGGCTGGGATCATTCTGAACAGAGGAAGAGCTAAGTATTATGGATTGAGGCCAAGGCTCCCTGCAGTGAAACAGCGGTACATGCTCAATATCCTGCTGCACCTCAGTCACTCCCTCACTTACACACCCATGCACAGTGAGAGCAGTATAGCAGTCATAATGTGACCATTTCGATCAGGCTGATCGAAGCGGTTGCATGCCAGACATGTCTATTTGGCACAAAGGAAAATCTGAGGAAAGATTCTATTCTTCTTGGATAAGCCTATGTAGAATCCTGTTTTATTGATTAATACTGCCTGGTGTTACACAGCTCATAGTGTAGTCACACATCCTCTAAAATGAACACTGTGAATTTCAGCAATGTGGTACATATTCTAAGATAGCTTATTTTCTCAAAATAATTTATTTATAAAGATTAGTAATCAGCAAAAGTTACAAATTTATGCAGATGTACTAACAAGTGATAAACATATTTTTTATTTAACTGTCAGTTGACAGTGTTAGTGAAAGTAGGTCAGTGTAGCCCGTCTACTGTCAACTTATGTAGAAAGGGGCCCTGAATCCCTTTATTCTAACTTACTTTTACAATAACTCAGATTATTCTATTATTTTAATATTATAAGACTTGGGTCACTATAACAATATATACAGTACCTCTTATGAAAAATAAAAAATACTATAAGCACAGAATAAAACATATCACTTGGCTTGTTTAGAAAAATATATATTCAAGTTTAATTAAACAAAAAAAAATTAAACAAATATTAAATTTTCATATAAAGTAAATCAATTGGCTTTCCTTTTTTAAATTAGTTTAATGTCCAAATAAATTATAAAAAATGACTAGAAACAAAACTTTTGCAGGCCTGATTCGGTGCTTGGGGTCGGTGAGACCAAAAACTCAATGGTCGTTTCACTCCGGAGAGCAACAAACCAAAAGTAAACAGACGGTACCTTATTCCTTTGTTCTGAGATTATACGGCGAATCACACACCGAGTAGCAGCTGTTGATCAAATCCACCTTGTTATTCCGTATTCCCAGATTAGCAACAGTCCACCAAAGCATGTGTAGTAACGCCCCCCCCACCCCCCGGTGTATTAACAAGCTGGTATCCAGAAAATATTAAACTCAAAAAAATCTCTCAGGCTCTCACAGAAATTTGCATTCTTTTAGATTATCATGCCGACAGTCTAACACTTGCAATTAAACTCTTGTAGAATACAACTTAAACCTCAACTGCGTCATAAACATTATTTTCCTCTCAGTGTCTTTTCTTCTCCGTATTTTTCCCGCTATTCTTCCACCCCGACCTTCCGGTTTCAACAAAAATAAATAAATAAAAGCATGCTCAATCTTATATAATTTCTAGAAAATTATCACCCAAAAATTAACAACACTATAAAAGAAACAAAAGTACAAATATACAGCTTGTACATTTTTTTTTTTACATTTAACATGAACTTGCCATTTTAAAGCACAATAGGCAATATCTTTTTTTAACCATGTACTTGTAAATCAATATGTAACCATATAAATCACCTATTTATTAATAACTTATTTATGCATTTATACATATTTATGTCTGGGCTACATCAGTACGGTCTGCAGTACTAGAAAGAGAGGTGAGCAGCTGCCTACCAAAACACACAATCAAAACGAGTCATGGAAGCATATTATGGTGCGTTCACACCGAACGCGGCGAGAGGGTCAAATTTCGCTCTCGCCGCCCTGCCGCCAACGCATGTCGCCGCTCTTTACCGCTGTTGGCTGCTCTGATTTAGATCGAATGCCTTTCTTGTATTTAAAGGGGCCGCAAAGCAATCAAGCTCGTTGATCTTGTGGAGACTGACCAAAATGTGGAAGAAAACAAGAAATTGATTGATAGATAGAACTGCATTGTAGAAATAAACAAATTATAAGCCATTTGTATGATGTGGCTTCTGTTCATTGTGAATTGCTAGTCTAATTGAATATTTCTTTTATTATTATATAATATTTCTTATTATTATAACATTAGAATCACTTACTAGACTTTGTCTTTAATTAAAATAACATTAATAATTAATAAACACCGCAATAATCAATCTCCCCTCCATTTCGCTTGTAATGTACTAATGTAGCTAATGTAGCCGGAAAAAAAAGATACAGTTATCCTCTCAATCGGAGGACCTCCCTTTTAATTGGTTGCTGCTCAACTGCGTAGCTCATTACCGTAAAGTTTAGCTGATTTCAACTCCCTTCGCCACCCTCGCCCGCCGCGCTTCGCCACCCTTAGCTGCCGGCTCAGATTGAAAATGAATGACGCTCTCGCCACGTTTGGTGTAAACGCACCATTACCTAATCTTCAGTAACACTTTGTTTCCTTAGTAATTGCTGTACTAAGTACAGTAGTTACAAATTGCCTAAGAACTGTCTGTGTTATTCGGTTCATAGCTGATGCAAGCTTTAAAGCTAACTAGCTTCTAACATGTTCAATCCCAAATCCCTATCTTCCCCTGATCAAGGGCACTATTTGGTCTTTGGAATAAGGCATTGTTCACACTACATATATATTACTAGTTTTCCATTTTACACTATCTGGACTTTAACACTGGAAACCTAGAAGTTTAATTGGAATAATTGGAAATATAAAGATAAATCTATGAGATTTACAGGACTCCATGGTTATGTTTCTTACCTTTTGACTACATAGTTCTGGGAGACATTTAAAAATACTTTCATCCCTTTTAATTACACTGTTGGTTGCTAACTGTTGGTCACCAGCTCTGCCAGTCATGGTTAGTTAATTTCCATGCTGCTGTGCTGAATATTGGGCTGAAGGCTTATGCCTATGACTGCATCACATTTATTTAATGGTAAGCCACACAATGACCTATGAATCATTCAAGATGAATAAAAAAAAAAAAAAAAAACAGTGACAATCAGTTGTCATTGATGACAGATGATCAAGCCGATGATTAGCATACTGGTGATGAATGCTGAGTGGAACAGATGAGAGGAGAAATGAGGTTGCTGCTGAGGTTGTTTCATCAACAACCAATTGTTAAAGCTCTCAGAGTCAATTACTTTTTGGATGCATTTAAATAAATCTGCGTATTTGGGAAACAATGACATTTAAAACAATACTTTTATTTGTACATCTACATTGTTACACTGTTTGTTTTTTAATTCACATATCCCAGTAGAAAGACATTTAAATATAAACTTTTAACATATAGGTATTGTTTTTCCTGTTTATCAAACTGTCCTTAATGTTTTCAGATCCAAACTCTACTGTGGTCTCTACTATTTATCATCATTTAGTAACTGTAAAGATAAAATAAGTGAAATGGTGGAGCTGAAGTCATTTGACAAGAAACAACTGTGACACGATCAGAGTATGATACCTCACAGTCACTTGTGGAGCAAAAGCACAGACTCAACATACAAGCACCATCCAGGACAGAGAATCGCCACCTCATAGTCTCTACCCCTAAGTTACTATGAAGTAAAAGTATAGGGTCTGTGTATAAAAACCAGCGTGTAAGTCAAGAGACTGTAACATATGAGACAGGGAAGCACATCAGCTGATGGTCATCTCAGGGACACTAATATGATAAAAATGATAATATCGCTCTTTACTTATACGAAGGACTGATTACTGATTATCACTTGAATCTGACTTATTTGATATTTGATTTAATTACTATAGTGCTTATTATAAGAGATAAAAAGTAACTCCTGTTATGCTATGAATGTTGTTTAAGTGTGATTTACATTGTGACAAAGGGCATAAGGTAATTTCCCCATACAGACTGACAGCTTTCTCGTTCAGCTAAAAGAGGAGAGAGATGGAAAGGGTTCAGTACCATAGACAGCGCTCCTGAACTTGAACGAGGGGCGGGGCGCTCTAACTCGCTATGGCCAGCAGTTGATCGTCTACCGTCCTGCTGTCATCGGCCGCCTATAAAAGGACCTCCATACGGGGATGAGGATCCTCCATACGGGAAGAAAGATATCCATAGAGTGACCACTAAACTTGACGTTTTTTCTCTCTCCAGATTCTGACCCCTCCAGCGCTCAAGCAGAGGACTCGTACCCCTGCCGGTGTTTCCGGCGTGCAACTGTCTCTCTCTCTCGCCCGCTCTCTCTACCAAGGAGCGGTGGCTACACAAGTGTCCCGACTGCTCCTTGCACCATGTCCCCTAGGGGACTTTAAGTAAGGCGACTCTTAAGGAATGAGAAAATACTGGCCGTTAGTTATGTTGATGTTTTACCATTGCACTTCATTTTGCTCTGAGCCCGCCGGGAAGAAAAGAGAATCCAAAAGTAATAAAGATTTGTTCTGTTCTTCTCACCGGAATACTGTCTCCTGGTCTTCTTGTTCTCCTTAGAACCCGTGACACTGGTGGAGAATGTGGCCATGGGGGCACCTGGCACAGACCTTGCGTTGAGTCCCGAACAAGGCCGGGGTCTTACACGGCAGTGGCAGCAGTGACCATGAGCTCGGAGCTGAGGGTAATGTCACGGCGTGCGCCTGTGACGGGCATGTGCCCAAATCAATATCGCTCCTCAATCACCCCGAAGCTCACTAGGTAGGTGGCCTCCCCTTCTGCAGGTGTGCGAAGGAGCGGGCCGCCTAACTAGGCACAGCTGGTGAGCTATCGCCGCTAATGATCCCAAGATTCTCTTCGCTCTATAAAACACAGAGGGGAGTGCAGCTCGGGGTCTGTTGGGAGACTGGACTTTACTACATGGTGGGGTTTATAAAAGATAGTGGCATGCGAGCAGGGCGATGTGATGGGCCCCAGAGACTTTGAAAAGGGGAATGCCACCCTTTGATCTCTGCAAGAGGACAGCACGTGAACAAGCTACCCGAGCTTCTGCGGCATCTTCGCATCCATGAAGAACCCGTTGTCGCATCCCCGCCGCCAAAGAGGAAAAGGCCGCAGAGAGGAGTGCGTTAAGGCCCCTGATCCCAGCCGGGAAAGCCACCCAGCCTACGGATGTCTGAGTGAGACTCCCACCTGTGGCCACGCCCAGAGAGAGCTGGGAGAAGCCGATCACCATCATGGGAGCGTGCAAGAGCGCTACCTCCGCATGCTCCAAAGTTGCCACTCTGTCCACTGCTCACCAGCCTGTGCCCGCATACCAGCGGGACACTGCCAACCAGACTTGCACGTGCACTACATTCTTTTCCCTTTCTTTCTATCCTGCCTCCTTTAACCCTTTCCTTCCCCATTTTTCCTAAATAAATTACCCTTTTTCCCGTAAGACCTCGCCTCGTGTCCGTGTTTCCTGCTGCCGCCAGTGCACATGTATTCACAAAAAATCTAATGTGATATTGTCTATTACATGTTTGCTAAACAGTTCATGGAATAGTATGTGTTAAGGTTACTTAAATAATTTTGTTGTTGTAATTGTTCACATTTCATTTGACTAATATTTATTAGAGGTAGTGATTAAACTACTATTTATAATAAATAGTGATTTAACTATTATTTATCAGAAATAGTGAAGTACCTTATTTTTTGTGGTTTTTCATTTAAGGTTATTGAGTACTTAGTTGAATCCACTTTTGTTGTATAACCTGCAGAGCTGTTAGACACAAGAATTAAAAGTGATTCCGGAGTTGATCCTCGTATCCTTGCTAATGGTTAAAGCAGAAGTTGATGTGCAAATTCCCAGATAACTCGACAATAACTGTTGAGTTAACCAATGTCTTCAAAGAGGAATATGTTTGGTAAAAGAGTAGTATACAATTGTCATTGTATGGATAATAGTCATGTGCAGTTCCTTGGAAAGTTTTAAATAATTTTAATATACAGTATGTATGGTCAATGGTACACTATATGGTCCCAAGTATGTATACATCTGACCATTCCACCCATACATGACTCTTACCCCATATACACCTATATATATGATTTCTTGCTACAAATTTGACTAGACACAATTGTATTGAATGCATTTTATCTTTAAGATTTATCTTTACTCGAACTAAAGCCCAAACCTTTTACAGCATGACAATGCATTTATCTCTTAAGTGGTGTTCAGATATGTGGAACGTGTTTTGAATGTTTATTAAAAAAAAAAAAAAGATATATATATATATATATATATTTTTTTTTTTTCTACCTTTAGACTCATTGACTCATTTTCTGTGAAGAAAGTATAAAAAATACATTTTATGACTTCACACTGTGAACACCACTACACGTTCATATCACATATGTGTTGTTTAGGTCCACAGGACCCGGGGGGTAATAAAAGTGTGGAAATTGTAGAGTTTTATCTTATCTTGTCTGCACCTGCTGTTGCAGAGGATGCTATTGACCATCAGCCAGCTTCAAACCGAGCAGCCAGAAACACACAGTATACATGCATCAAGTGCATGGAAGACATAAGCAGCACATTGTAACTTTGCCCCTCATTTGTCGTATAGAATGGAATGAATAGGCTGTGTTCCATGAATGTGTTCAATTTCGAATTAGGGTGAAAGAAATAAACCTAATTTTTGATAAAAAAAAATTAAATAATATGATATATATTCATTTATGTTTGTTCAATATAAACTGCTTTTCCCTACCCAAATCTTAGGATAGGATTTATAAATATGATACATCAATATCTGTTATATATTTAAAATAAATTGTTATGGCTGTATGGATTTTTAAAACCCAATAAATTGGTGTGTCCACCAGACCTGTGAACATTGACTAAGTAACGAAAACACAAACATAATACAAGGGATATACAAAGTGAGTTCTATGAAGACATGATTTATGAAGGTTGGAGTGGAAGAACTCAAGTGGCCTGCACAGAACCCTGACCTCAACCCCACTTTAGGAATGAATAGGGACTCAGATTGTACACAGGGCCTTTTAGCCTCACATCAGTGATTGAATTTTTTTTATGCTTTTGTGGGTGAATGGGTACAAATACCCATAGCTACACTCTAAAATTTAGTAAAAAGCCATCCTAGAAAAGTGCAGCTTTTTACAGCAGTGAACAAATAAATATGGAATAGAATGCTCAAGCACATACAGTTCCCTTGAATGATTTTTTTTTCTCCAATGCATTGAAGACATTACAGTATATATGACAATAGATCTGAATAACTGCATCAATTTTATTATATTTGCTTATTGATGAGTTAAATAATTAGTGAACGACATCTTTTATCTTAAAAAAAAAAGAATGTGTTCAACTAAAATGTGCCATGTTCTAAGTAGTTTTCAGAAACTAAAGGGAAAAAAGTGTAATGAAAGCTGAAATTCTAAAATCTGATTATTTAAAATGCAATATTGCACACTCATCTTTAGACCTCAGACCCATTTTTTTTTTCAGTTTATACACAGAACAACAGAACGACCCATGTCATTCAACTACTTTCAAATGAAACGTGCCAACCTTGTCAGGTGTCCACATACATTTGGTCATATTCTGCATACTGCTTTTAATGCCATCTTTTAAAATATAAATTATAAACAGATAGAATGATGTCCCAGAAGCCATATCTGGCTACAACTGATATTTCTTTTTCTCCAGACAATTGCACCCCAGTTACATACAAGTAATAACTGAACTCTCAGACACATTATAGTTTTGCAGTTTTGGCTTCCTTTATTTCACTCCTGCACTCTCTGAAAAACGCTGGTCATTTCTTCAGAGCAACCAAAGGTTGTCATAACAACACTAGTCTGGTCTCAGTGGAGAAGTCTTTTAATTTCTGTAAATCAACCATTTTCTGTCTATTATTAGGATGTGAACACCAAGAGTCCTTGATGTATATTTTTCTCCATCAATGCTACCTAACTGTCTGGCTCAGATTTGCTAGCCGTTTCCCTCCTAAATTTAATGTGCTTGAAACAATAAACACAGCCATTCAAGCACAATTCAAATTATGCAGAACAGCGCAATTCTGTTTCTCATTGTAATAAATGTTAAAGCATTTTTGCATTTTGATAAATGAGTGATTGAGTCGCTCTACTGCTGGGCTGCAACTGATGGTACAATTACAAATGCAGTATGTAATGTAAAGGGAAAATACATTTTAAAGATCCTTCTTATAAATGTACGTACTTGCATGTTTCAGTTACATAACTAATTTACATCACCACAATAACTAATTTTATTATCAAAGTCTCTGATACAAACTGATAATATTTGGGTTGTTTTCTTTAAGTCTAAACATCTATATAAAAACACAAATTCAAAAATCCTATGATAAAATCATTTTGATTATATCAGTGTGAATTTTGTATGTTTTTTCTATATCTCTACATTACACAGTTTTGTCACAATAAATAAGTCAGCCTGTAGTTGTGTTTGTGGTAATTTAAGCCTGAAATTAGACTTCAAAGTGCAGGCTGATATATTAAGCAGAGACCTGTTAGTCCTCATGTGTCAAATAAACAGATAAAAACAGAAAGAAGCTAAAGTATTAAATACACAGTTTAGAAATAAAAAAAAGGTTTACAGAGATAACTGAAAGACAGAATAGATATAACATAAAAATGTAAACACATTATATAATAAGGTAGGATAAAACAAATATTGTAGGTGAATACAGTCAATCAACGACAGAGATGAACTCAGGACTAGTACAGTAATAAAGTGTTCAAAATATTAAACTCTTAATCATCACAGTACAGCACCAAGACAGTTAATCTTCAGTGATACCAATCTGTACATTTAGAAGGCACATTTGATTGTGAATCAATTCACCTGCTTCGGTGCAAAGGAATGTGACAGCTCTTACAACTTCTCGAAAGGGAATCTTGGGATTTATGTTTTGCTAGTTACACATTTAGTTAAGTTACTCCTCTGAGCAATAGCCAGACATTACACTGGTAAAGCAGGCCCTGGGTATCACCTGGTGAAAGACAACGCCAAGCCTGTTTTAGCGCGAGTGTGTAGGCAGTTCCTGGATGATAGGATTGATGCCTTTAACTCGTCCTTATGTTACCCTGACCTGAATCTAACTGAGTATGATGCATCTGATGCATCTGGTGCATCTGATGCCACCAACTACCACCACAGACTATCCAGAAGCTAACCTTCTTCAGGTCTGGAAGGAGATCCTACAGGACCACCCGTTGAGTCATCAGGAGCATGCCTATACATACAATACTGTAACAGTCAGTATCTATGATGAAAATAGATATTTTATGAAACCAATACAATCCATATCAAGTCAAGATATTCTTTGTCTTGTTTTTGTAGATTTACAGTTGAGAAGAATGAGTTATCTTGCAGCATTGTATGGTTTCCTAACAGCATTGTCACTTTCCACCATAGCTCACGGTGAGTCCATGGTAAAAGACATGGCCAGTGAGCCTGTCATTGATATAATTTGATCTTTTCACCTCTACTCTTTCTCTGTTCTTCTTTTCAGATTTTCCCTTCCTACGTCTTGTCCTCCTCCTGGTTCAGCAACAGAGGTGATTTTAGAGTCTGTTAGGGCTCTATGCAAAGAGGTGCAGGGACCTCTCCAACAAGCATTCATCCCCATTATCTTAGAAATAATAAATAGACTTGTCAATCAATTTTTCTTTGTCGTTCCCAACACATATACTCCTTGACACATCCTGTCTTAAACTTTCACAAAGTGAATAGAGTGCACAGCTTTTTTTCTGAGGCCCTGACATGACAGGAGATATCTGGCAGCCTACTCTGATTTGCTAGTCTAAACAGTAACGTACAGCCCTAAAATATAAAAGATGTACATAAACAGCAGAATAGATTGTGTGTACACATAACACAATTTTATTCATACTTCGGTGCAGGATTTTCTTGATGTGGTGGTTAGGTTAGTCAGGTAAAAATATAACAAATGGCTGCAGACCCAAACAGATGTTCTTGGTCCAGTTCCAATCGATCTCTAGCACGGTTTGATTACAAAGAGAAAGCAATTTGCTCCTGAATTGACACACCTGCAGGAAGTAAACTAAGCATTCTGTTTTTAGGGTTGCAGGTAGGATTTTCTAACATGAGCTGCAAAACTGAGCCAGAGAATAGGGCTCAGGAAATGATGTGATGTGTCCTGGTTATTTGAACTACCAAATACCATGAGAAAATTAACAGTGGATGTGACACAAAAAGATATTTTGAGTTAATTATTAATTAATTAATGATCCAATAGTTACCTATTTATTAGCATAGCCAATTCACCTACTGACATTTCAGTGAGCAAAACCCCAAAATTGGGGATGTGAGACCGGAAACTTACATTGCCCATTTTGGAAATTTACAGAAATCATAAATTATCATTCTTAGAAAATGGCATCTAAAATTTTTATTTATTTATTTATTTATTTTTTTTAAGATGATTGAGTATTTTGAGTGACAGTTTTTAAAAACATGCTGTATTTGATTTGTAAATCATGTAACATAATTTACAATATGTGTATGTGCATTTATTTTTTCAATTGAGAAATTATAATGCACAGGCTCTAGAAAAACTAACATAACCAGTGTTTATAAAGTCCACTCATTTACAGGAAGACCGCAACCTTGTGTCCTTCAGCTTATTTGTGTGGTCCAAAAACTTTATCACAGACAGGCAAATTTATTTGGCCTTCAAAATTACATTAAAATTTCACTTTATGATCAGATCAGCAGTGGATGAAGATGCCCTGGCCAGTTTAGGTCATCTTAAAGGCTGTCTGTTTTTGATTTATCTGCTATCATGTCAAAGAGCTACACAATACTCAGAATACAAAAGAAGTGTGAGCTGCAGAGGCATGAGTCATCTGGCTGACAAGCAAGAAAATTCAGCAAAATTATGAGCTGAAATAACAGGATAAAGTAGTGCTTAGCATACATAATTTTAGGGTTGCAAATGTTTTCTATTCAGAATCCTTCTGACTACAGATTAACCTGAAATATGTTATTATGTCTACATTGCATTTTTCAGTATTTTATTATCAATAGCATGCTACAGTATCATGTATCATTTATGATGTAACAATATTTAAATTTGTGCTCATTTTCCCTTCAAAGCATTTGGAAAATAAATGCACATAGCAAGGTTTTTTTTTTTTTTTTCTGGGCTGGTACTGACTACATTTTGACCCAGATAGGCCAGATAGTACATCTAAATAATATGGCATATTAGGGTCATATAACACAATTATGATGAATATCAAGTCTAAATTTAAAACAGACAGATAGGACTGAGAGACCATTTAAAGGCTCAGGAAACCTTTGCATAATAGTTTCACTTGAACATTAAGGAATCTAGATACTGTAATAGTTTTACTTCAACATTTACTGTTTTGAGCGGTTTTGTGCCAGATTACCTCATAACAACCATCGCTTTTTGGGGGGAATACAGGGCTTCTGACCTCAAAGAGGGCATAGCTATATATGCCACTCAACAAAGCCAACCAATTTCATAGTTTATCATAAATAGAGAGTATGTAGAACACACAGAAATGACCATAATACCCCTAGAAAGTACCCAAACCCTCAAGAAACACAAACAAACACACTATGGTTTAATCCCTCCAAAAATGATGTAACTTTTTAAAACTGAATATCCAAAGATATATAGATCATTGTATGTTTAAAACAAGTTTGTCTGATATGTTCTGTGATGCTAATAAATCACAGACATGTGGAACGCAACCATATACAGCTAGTACACAGTGAAACGAAACAACAGTCCTCCAGGACCAAGGTGCTACATGCAACATAAATTTACAACATAGTTTAACAGAAAAACTACACTAGCTAACTAAGAGACCTAGTTAGCGGGCTAGCAGAGACAAGACAGATTGTCCTGACAACATAAGTTTACAACATGAATTAACAAAAACTAACTAGCCAACTCAGAGAGGAAGACGATCTACGTTTTTTTTTTATTTCTTATATATATATATATATATATATATATATATATATATATATATACAGACAACAGACAACATAAAGTGCACATGCAAATGTAAACAAGAGCAACAAAGTGACAGTGCGACAAACACGACATAACATAACATAATAATAATGAATGCTGAGGTTCCCAGCTGAATTTGGTACATTTTCTGGGTTTTTCTGTGCAAAACCAATTAAAATGGGGGTAACATATTCAGGAAAAAAAAAAAATCTAATGCATTGGCAGATATCAAACTAATGGTTAAGTTAATGTGGAGATCTTAAATATAAGTGTCCAATTCAGTCAACCCACAAAATCACCATACAATTTTACAAAACCTTTACAGTCAAAAAAAAAAAAAAGAAAAACACATTCAGTTTAACAAATCTTTATTAACATACCCTTTGGGGCCCAATATGTTTTACATTTAAAAAATCTTAAATACTGTAATTGGTCTCGTATGAAAATAGGTAAATGAAAATAGGTAATGAATAGGTGGATTAGAACATTCAGTAGGTATGGTTTAGCTTATTATTAGTATAGTTAGTGAAGTCAAAGACAAAGAACAAGCAAGGAACACATTAAACTGTACTACAGTACACAGCCTACACATTACAGGTTGTGTTACCCATTTAAGGACAGGCCAATTTATATATATACATAAAAAAAGCGCTTTATGTGGATGACCTGGCAGACCAACAGAAATCGTTGATTGTGAAACAGAGTACTTAGTGTGGAAGCTCATGTCTGAAAAGCGATAGCCATATTGTGGAGCTGCAGAGTCATACAGAGGATTGCACAAAGGCACCGAAGACACATCACAGAGCCAAGGGCTGGACAGCCATGCGTGAACAGAGAGTAAACTGAGAGCCGAGGGACCACAGCGGTGTGAACTCATCCTTCTCAAGCAAGAGTAACGGAGCACATGGAGCTGACAGCCCAAAATGCAGAG